>JAJJWW010005896.1:0-214392 GCA_023531295.1 Papaver armeniacum
TAAACAACCATTTGGCCCATACAAACCATAGAAGTTTATTCTTTATGAAAGAAGAATGGCAAAATTTAGAATGAAATAATGTTTACCTTGTCTTTAGCATTTAGTATAGCCCATTCCAAGGTACCAATGATCCCTTAACCTCAGTATGAAATTATTTGAAATACCAAGACCAACACTTTCAAGCTAGAAAATGAATTTACCTTCACCTGTCTCAAAGAATAGAACCCATAACCAAAGACATCCAGGGCTCCTTTGAGATGCACCATCACGGCGTAGCAAAGTTCCTATCCGTGTGAAGCGTGAAAAGTATACTCCAATGCTCTGAAGGATTTCACTCTTTCGCAACCAATATTAAAGAATTTCAAGATTTAGAGGTCATAAGGTGAAGTTATTTATATTACCTTTCAATATGACTTCACAATCATGGACCATCCCAACTATCCTTTGTTTAGCCTTTCTATTGTCAGGAAGTATGTCTTCAAAAATAGTTTATTTACATTGAACCATATATCTACTAAAATGTTAAAAGCCGATATATACCAAAGCTCCCCGGATTAATGAACTTTTGTCTTTGCGGGCGGCCATGATATCATCAAAAGACTTGGGATTTTTAAAAGCAAATACTCCCCTATCCATTTCCAAAGGATTTGCCCATAATCACAAGACCACAATAAATGAGGAATGGTATCTTGGTCTTTAGAGCATATATAAGATCTTGGAAGCAATATTGATACCTCTTTCTTCACATTTTCATCGGTTGTACAAGCAACTCCGGAGATTTTCCATACATTTCTGCTGTTGAAGGATGCACACATGATTTCCATATTCTTTTATACCATCTCGGCTTTGGTTGTTTTTGCCTAATTATATTTATTGCACTTTGCACTAAGAAGGAACCATCTTATTTGCATAGTCAAACTAGCTTGTCGATTCTCGCAAAAGTACTGTAAATCCTCAGTGAAAAGAATTTGAGCATGTCTTCCGTATATTCCAAGTGTTATCGGTGATTAATTCTCTCACTTTCATATTAATGTGTTGTTGAATATATTCATCTTCAAGGAAAGATTTGATAATGTGACTCTTAATCCAATTGTCCCTCCAAACCTAAATATGTTGTCCATTACCCACTTGACCATCTAGTATTATCTTGAAATTCTTGTAGCACCCATTTGATCCTGTGCCAAATAGAAGATTTTTTGTAGTTTATAATCCAAAGAACTATTTTTATCTTGGTATTTGGCTAGAAAAATCTTGCCCATTCTTCATCGGTTGTAACAAGCCTCCATAATAATTTCATCAAAAGAGCTTTATTAATGTATTCAAATCTTCTTATTCCTAACCCACCTTCCTCAATGAAAGCACACAAACTTTATCCCATGAAATTTTAATGAATTTCACTCTTAAGCATTACCACTCCACGAAAAATTTCTTAAAATTCTTTCAGGCTTCAATAACTTTTTTAGGCCATTTATAAATTGACATATTATATAAGGGGATACTACTTAGCACAAATTTAATGAGAGAGTTACTCTAGCTTGAAAATTGAGGAATTTACCAATCCATATAGCTAATCTTCTTTGCAACATTTCCACAAAAGACCAAAGATGTTCAGCTTTTATTCTTCCATGTACTAACATCACTCCCAAATACTTATCTGGAAAGGTAGAGAGTTTCATGTTCATAAGATCAAGCAATTTGATTTTGTCTAAGAGTTGGAATTCTCATCAACAAAATATTTGCTTTTGCAAGACTCACTACTTGACCGAAGCATTTGATAATTCATGAGTAATTACTTGAGATTAGTGAGTGTTTTCTTTCCTCCATTGCAAAAGATAAAGATATCATCAGCAAAAAAAATATGTGAAGGGTGAATACCTTTCTTGATGACCATTGGATGAATTTTACCCTCTTGGATAAACAGTATGTTTCTTACTAAGACATCGAGATGCAAGAACATAGAGAATGGGAGATAAGGATCACCTTGTTTAACTCCTCTTCCTACACCAAAATAGCTAATAGGACCTCCATTTAGCATGATGGAAATCTTAGTAGTCTTTAGCGAGAACCATAACCTAATTGCGGGAATTTTCTTGAAGCCATAACTCTTTAAAGCAATTTATTAGAAAGTCCCAGCTTATAGTGTCATAAGCTTGAGAAATATCTAGTTTTCAACCCACATTCCCTCTTCTTCTACTAACTTGCATTTCATTTACTAGCCGAAGCTAAAAGGACTTGTTCGTGTATGTTTCTTCCCTTGATAAAAGCACATTGTTGTTTAGATACCAATTTATGCAGTAATTTTCTCATTCTTATAGTAAGAATCTTTGTAAAGATTTTAAAACAAAAGTTGCTCAATCCAATAGGCCTCGAATCGATGTACCTTTTTTGCTCCTTTGACTTTTGGAAGTTAAACCAAGAAATTGGAATTTAAACCAACATGGATAATTTGATTACTCCAAAGAATACTAACAACAACAAGAAGATCTTCACCGATAATATCTCATGCAATTCTATAGAATATGCATACCCGTAATCCATCGGCCAGGTGCCCCATCTTGATTCAGATCAAAAAACAACATGTTTGATTTCATCATTTGAAGGCAGAAGCTCCAAGAAAATATTGTCTTCATCTGTAACTAAATGGGGTATTGCCTTAAATAAATTCTCAGTAAACAGAACAATTTGAGCTGTGAATTTAGCTTGAAAGTAATCAATAAGAATTTTTGCAATGCTCGTTGATTAGCTACAATATTCCCAGATTCATCCTCAATTTTGACCCTATCTTATTTTTGCTTGCCTTAACTTGATAGAAGTGTGAAAGAAATCAGTATTTAGCATCCCCAAATTTTATCCGGGTTAATCCTTGCCTTTTGACTCAGCATTGTATGATAGTTTTGAGCAGCCAGATCCCTAACTCCTCTAGCAGTAACATAGTTGTATAGGAGTTCTAAATTATCTGGCTCAGCATCAAAAAGTAAATTTGTTTCAGTAACTTTTTCCTCTGCTTTCTTCAAGTTTAAATGAACATCTCCAAAGACCTCGCGGTTCCATTTTTCTTAATTATTTTTAATCTCTTTAACTTATTCATGAAGATGAAAATTGGATTACCAGTCATAACTTCCTTCCAAGAATTCTCAACCACTTGAAGAAACTCGGGATGATTTGTCCACATTTTTGAAATCTATAAGGAGAATTGTTTGGTTTAGGAATATCCAAATCAGTGCCCACTAAAAAGCTATGATCAGAAATGCCTCTTGAAGATACCTGATATTTCCATCCCTTATAAGTATTTAACCATTGTAGATTGAATAAGGCTCTATCAAGATTACAAAGAATTCTTTTCTTCCCACATCTTCCATTTGACCATGAAAACTACAAACCACTCTTGGGAGCTTGTAAAAGATGACATTGATCAATACATTCATTGAATTCATTAACAATTTGAAGAGAGGACTTCTACCTCCCTTTTTTCATGAATAGAAGTAATTGTATTAAAATCCCCCAATAACCATCCATGGCTTATCGAGCTTAGCGATAGAAAGCAAATCGACCATAATTCTCTTTATTGATAGTTAAAACATCAACATATATATTCCAAGTAACTAAAACATTTCCAATTTCCACAGGTGATACTTTGTCTAGAAGTAAAAATAAATGGGAGTAGCTATTGAAGAATTCCAAAATAACCATAAATTTGCTTTCTGTGGTCACTTGTATTATGTATTACTTGATGATGCATACCGGGAAGCTTAACTCTGTTTTTGAATTAAAAAGGATTTTTTTGGTTTCAAACAATCCAAACTAAAGAAGGGTTTACTTGTTGAACTAAAAGCTTTTTGGTTTAAACTTGGCCTTAATCCTCTTAAGACCTCTTATGTTCCAAACGACCACTCTCATTTAGAAAATTTATGGGGAGAAGACCCCTTTTGATTCAAAAATTCCTGAGATTCCTTGATGGCTTGTCTAGTAATAGGAGCTGGCTTTGTAGGCTTTGTGGGAGCCTTTTTCCTTTCAGCAATAAGTTTTTTTGTAACCACAGGAATACTAGAAATACTATTTTCATTTCTTAAAATAATAATGGGAGAGGAAATAGTGTTGTTATGAAGCAAAGCAGTAGGGGTACTAACCTATTTTATCTCCCCATCTTGTAACCAGAGTCACTAGAATCTTCTTCAATTATTGGATGATCACTTTTAGAAAAAGTAATTGCTTGAATTGAAGTATCGTAACATTAATTTGTTTAACTACTCCACTGGTTTCACCAACTTCTTTGTGAATGACATTATAAACTAAAGGAGGGAAGTCATCTTGAGATTGTAAATCATTCTTGAATTCCTCTTAATTATTTTGTAAAATATGAAATCTCCTTTTGAGAAGAATGCTCCTACCGGAAGTAAAAGTGAAGAATTAGGAGTAGAAATTCCACTGCTCTTATTAATATTTTGAACAACTTGATCCATACATGACTCAAAAATCATTTCCACATATATCAAAACCAACTTTATGGGGTTGAATTTTTTTGGCATCCATTGTTTTTAGGTTTATTAAAAACAAAATCGGCAGATCGGACTTGTTTCCTCTTTGATTTACTGATCCAATCGCATAATGGCCTAAAGACTGCAATGACTACGAGAATTTAGGAATATTAGTTATGTGAGTGATTTTTCAAATTTTCCATACTTTGAATTCACCCAAATTGAATTAGGGATGGATTTGGAGATATCCATTTCAACTAATACACAAGCATAATATCCAATGATTCTTTTCAAAGTAATTTCATCCACTTTAATGGCTATTCCTAAAGTTCTTCCCCATTCCATAAGAATATTTTCCTTCTAGTATTCAATACTCAACCCGGAAATATAACCCAAACAAAAAGTTTGAAGTTGTCTTTTGAGCAGTGGATAAAAATTTGGTTCCCAAGCTCTTGAACCGACATTTTGAGATTCAACGGTACCCAAAGACCTTTCCAAATATAAGTTCTATCATCAATATTATCAAGTTTAATAATGAAAAACCCTTACCTAAAGGAATCAACTGCACCGATCCTTTGAGATGCCATTGTTGTTTTAATGGAGCATTAACAGTTTCCATCTTAAGCTTGACTAAATCGGACCGCCAATCAAACTGAACCGCCATTCATCTAAACATTCATCAATAACAGTATCAGGTATAAAAAGCGAAGGAGAAGAAGCGCTCAATCCTTCCTCTCAATCCATATTATGTACCCTAAAATCGAAATTTCGAGATCTAAAACGAGATACAAAATTTTCTCCAATCGGAATTTGGGGTGTTTAGGCATGGTTTATTAATTAATACTCAACACACCATAGTAATTAACACCAATCATCAAGTATCACTTTGAATTAAATGAAGAAAATGTCCTGAAAAGATCGAGAAAAACGAAAAAAACGAAGAAAAATTCTCCCTGAAGTTGATCGCCTGATTCGCGGAGCGTGACTCGATCGATTCCCAATTGAAGATTTCGGATGAATACCATTCTCATATCACGGTGTCGGCATGGTTTTAGGATGAATACCATGCCGATATCTAGTCTTGACATGGTTTTTCAGGATGAATACCATACTGATACTTGCTATTTCGAGAAAGACTTTTGAATGTTTTTGTCCTCAAACCTAAGACGGTGACACTTGGAAATCGACCATGCCTAAGACTAATAGAGGCATGCTCAATAATGAGCTTTCTCCAGGAAGTGTACTTACAATTTCAAAATTGTGGGATATTGTGTATCGGCATGGTGAAAGTATGAATACCATCCGATTTGGTTTTTGTCGCATGGTATTCATACTTTTACCATGCCTAAGACTTGAGTTTTTAAGTAACAATGGCGGATTCGATGAAAAAAATCAAATTTCAATACATTAATACCTATATATGACTAATTAGAGCACTTGTATATTGACTTGTTTACTTTCCACAGGGTTGGTTCTTCACCGGAACCTTCATGATCGTAAATATCTTGATTAAATGTTGTTGCATCAACAAATTCAATGATAATAATTTATTCTAATGATTATCAAACTAATCTATTAACTTACCTAATTATATTTAACCACTAAACATGATTAGTGAATAGTACATTAGGTATTAGTTAAAATACGTGGATAAGGGGTGACTCGATTTACTATTTATATCCCGCGTTTTGTCTTTTTCCTCATCCCCCAATTAATATAAGTATCCCCAATTGCGCGTTCCTCTTAATTAGTCCCTCATCAATTAAAAAAGTAAATGTGTCATTAAAAAAAAAGTGAAAAATTAGATGTTAATACCATGGGAAAATAAAGAAATATTTTTGAACCATTCTTTAAAAGATCAAATTAGCTAGCCTTTACCAATCTCAAAATACAAATAACATATTCTTTTTAAAATACAAAGAATAATTTTCATTATACTAATTGTATAAAGGAAAATCGAAAAATACAAAGAATAATTTTCATCATACTCATCATTATATAAATGGAACAATCGAAAACAAATACATATCCAAAAATGCTTACCAAAATTTACTCTTTTGTCATAGGCCTGATTTTAATTTTAGCAATCGAATAAGCCAACTCTCATCAACTTGGAAAACACAAATAACATTAGAGTTACAATGTGTGAAACCCAAAATAAAGTGAAAAATTAGATATTACAACCATATAAAACTTATATTTTTACATTTATATTTTATTATTAAGAAATCAAGAAAATGCTTTGACGTATATCTTTTCAACTGAAATAACAAAGAACTTTAGATCCTCTTTTTAAAATAAAACATTTTTCCTACCATTTTAATCATAAATTATTATTTTACTCAATTGGAAGTGTAGCCGAATTTATAATTATTTGGATGACAAATATCTAAGAATTTCATAGCAAGTCCACATTGGTCAAAATAAGTCTTACCACAGATTTCGCATGTAGTTATTATAAACAAATTATTTCGTCTCTTGTCGTGTCGTTACGGCACGGGTTATTTCTAGTATTAATTAAAATAAACAACACTAAATTGAAAATAACATATATCTGCATCTCCCTCTGCCTCGCTCTCGCGCATCGTCTCTTGCTCCTTTTAAAGCCCAAATGTTCTTAGTTAGATCTTGTCTTAGTTGTCCATAGATTCCCCGGTTTTGGAGTCCTTTAGTGGCAAGTCTATATTCTCTTGTGGACGCCCATGCCCCACCACAAGATTCGGCCTCAAATCTTCATCCGGAAAACTAGTCCGGGTTGGGTCACGCTAGATTCTTTAATGACCATGTTATGCGAATGATACAAGTCAGAATAATTTTGTTCATTTCTTGAAGATCAAAAAAGCGTGTCGGCCCAGTTATAATGGCAAACTTCCTTTTCAATATTCCAAAAGCGCGTTCAACATCCTTTCTGCATTTCATTTGTTGGGTGTTAAAGTACTTCATATCGTTCGAAGTCGTCGGTCCAAAACCTACCTGATTATAAGCTTGAACCATAGTTGACCATTCTGGATAGATTAAATCCGCTAGATAATAACCCCTGGGAGTGTAGTGATGACCGTTGATGGTGAAATTACGGTGTGTCCCGATTCCATTCTTAAGATCTTCAAACAATGGTGGTCGAGATCGTTATTTGAACCAAGGAGTCCAAAAAAGGCATGCCAAAACCAAAAATCATAGCTAGATGAAGCTTCCAAAATCTCAGTTGGTTTTGGATAATGAACCTTATATTGGCCTGCCCGTTCAACCGGAAACGCATGCCACGTCCAAAGTACATGCGATCAAGACTACCTAGCATTCTGGAAAACCCCTCACGATGTTTTCTTGATTATTCTTTGAACATCTTCCCGAGTAGGCTTTCTTAAAAGGTTGGGACGAAATCGCTTTCGACTATTGTTTAGCAAAACAATTTGAGATACCTAAAGGCAAGATTGTTTTCCCCTAATACGGATGTAATCATCGTGGAATCCGCTAAGTACCCCGTAACATAGTATACGGAGGGCCGTGACCTTTTTCGAGACTAAAGACTCGTACATGTCGTGCATCATGCGATAATTAAATAAAGGTTGTACCGACAAGCTCGCAATAATCCTTTGTGTCAAGTTGCGTCCCATGTGAAATCGTCGCTGAAAATCCTAATCGGAATAGACACAATCATGATTAAAATAATCGTGCATCATCTTTTCGTGGTAAAAATGTCGATCTCGCCACGTCCATCTTCTAGTCGAACTTCACGTGGCTCACAAAGGCTTTGGTATGATCCGGATTGTAATTGCAACATAAAATTTCTCCTTATGTTATCTTGATTTGCATCTTCGTCCATTTGACGTATAAAAAACTCCATACACATTTCTTTCCCTTCTTCATACAATATTTCATCCATCTCCATATCTTCCTCGAAGAATCAAAATCGAAATTCATGGTTGAAAATTGAAAGCAATTGAAATTAAGAAGAGATTGATCGGATGAAGATTGTTGTGAATTTGTGAGATCAAACTTGATCTGTATTTATGGAGCTAGAAACTAGTCGTTCCGGTGACCGTTTAAAAGCGGTTGTTCGCGGTCTTGATTCAAACGTCGGTGGCTGCTGCGATCGCTCGCGTTTTCCCGGTGCACCGTGCCGCCAGGAACTACGGCGCCAGCGTTTGAACAACGTGCGCCAGTGCCAGAACTTCGTCCGGGCGCTTAACGTTCAACCACCCACTTCAAATCCATAATGCAAAATCATATTTGACCATCCACCTGGCTCAACAAAAACTTTTATTTGAACATTGCCGTATGAATTGCCCCCTAACCAACTATTCTCTTACTACCTATTTTTATCCCTAATTAATTAGTGTTAATTAATCATTTTGGTGTTAATTAGTCGTGTTAGATGTGAGATCAACTAATGTAAATTGATCTTCAAAACATCAAACAACTGAAAAATTTTGATTTATTTTGAAAACACTATCCATAATCGATTTACGTTCATGCATCTTTGAACCGGTGGGTAATGTTCTTTGGTATTCAAGAAGGGCATCAAGAATCGGTTAAAGTATGCATAGATAAAATCCGATTCTCATAATAGTTTTTTTTTTTTTGCGTCATATATAAACTGATTGTTTCATATTTGTAAGAAAAAAAAAATTCGTTCATTTCAAATCTACTCCTTTTAGTAGGAATCACGGATGCACTTAGCACGTGCATCAAGCCTTTGAACCCCTAGGCGGCCCTAGTGGACGAGTTATAGTTTCATGAGGGTTAATTACATCGAGATCTACACATAAAAACTCCTAAAACTATCAATCTTCGTCGAAGGAATAAAGTCCGATTCACCCACCATAAAGTCCGATTGTACTCCAAAATTTTGGATACCATGAAGTGATAGCTTTCATCAAATGTGAATGCTTCCCCCCTTTTCTCCAACTAGCGCGCTTTGACGGCTTCGTGCTATAGAAACACAACACAAATTAACTTGTTAGTTACAAATTGATAAACCATAAAAAATACTTACAAACTGTTGAACGGACAAGCTAAAGTGGCTAGCATTTAAAATCCGTTGTTGGATAGCTATAAAATCAACTATCACATCAAGGATGACTTGGTGCCTATTATGGATTTGTTGAAAACTTCTTCTATTCGGGTTTCCATAATCTTGGTAGATTTGTTATATATTTTCGCCCAAAAGGTCTTGGTCGGACGAGGAGTGATCTAAAAACTCGACTTTCGGTGTACCATGCTTTGGTGATTGCCAATCATCTCAAACGATGTCATTTCTTGTATGTGGAGGTATGAAATGAATAGTTGTGAAGTATATGGAGTATGAGCGATTAAAATGAGCAAGTTTGCGGCAAATTGGGTCTGAGGATGAGGTCTCTTTATATAGAGAAAGACTCATTAACTAGTTTTTTCAAAAAAAAAAAAAAAAGTGAAATAATTTAGCACAATCGATATTCTTGATTGTCCAAAAAAAAAATCAAGTTATATGTTTTTATGCCTTATAGAATCGGTCTTTATGTTTGGAAACATAAACCCATTGTGCGCATGTAAAAATTTGAATTTTCACCGACAAGAATCGGTTTATATATGCACATTTAATGCCTTCGACTAGAAAAAGATTTAAAAAGCGCATTTCTAAGACATGAAGGATCGAATTATATCGACCCTCACATAAACCGATTCCATGATGGAGCCTCAACAATCGGTTTATAGGTGCGATCATTATAGCCCGATTGTTTTCTGCATTTACAAAGCGAGTTTGGAGCATACATAAACTTGTTTTCCATAAACCCATTTATACACATAGTTATAATTAAAACCATGATTATCAAAAAAAACAAACCTTAATCATCCAAAAAAGTGTTAAAGACTTAAACCACCCAAATTATTAAAAACTTAAAATATTTAAAAGATATCATCAACATCATGGTGCACCAGCATCAGGAGCAGGAGCAACAACAACTTTTGCTTCAACAAAGGCTTGAGCTGCAGACATTTCTTCAAACAGACCATCCAAATGACTATCGGGTGCCCTCCTAGCTTGAATCGCATCCCTCCTTCTCCTTGCAAACCTGATGAGCTCAACGAGCTCTTCCAGTGCAATCTTGTATGCGGTCACAGGGGCTCGCTCCAAACGGGTCTCACAACCATACCCAAACTTGTAGAGGCTTTTAGGTACCATGGCCTGTGGCACCCTTTGAACGTCCTCCTGGTTGAGCTCTCGAGAATAAACTGCTAGGTGGCCGAAGTCCATATCTACAAAAAATACAAAAATCTAGTTCAACAATTGATACATGGGACAACATATGTAAGTTGATTCTAATAAGAAAAACATACATGAATTTTAAACACCAAGAATCAGTTTATGTGATACATATATAAAAAGCGATTGTGAAGCGAATTCGAAGAGACACTTCACAATCGATTGCATTACCACGTAAATAAAACCCGATTGTAGGAGAGCGAGTTCAAAAAATTACTACCCATAATCGGTTTATGCTAATGCACTTATAAACCGATTCTGGTGATGTCTTTTCATATTCTGCAGTTTGACCAGAAATGGTCGATGTTAATCATCCTATAAATTGATTCCTCTGTATGCTCTTCATGGACGAAGAACAAAACCTAGAATCAGTTGATACGATAGATCTACATAAACCGATTCTGGGTATATTAGAGATATTGATTTTGAAAATTGTGGTTTTAAACATATAAAATTAATGAATATATGCTAATAATAGAAAGGGTTGATGGAGATTTACCTTTTCTTGGTTGGATCGACAATCGTTGGAGAAGAAGATAAAAAAAAAAAATTGATTAGGGTTTATGGAATTTAGAAGGATTAGATGAGAATAAAAAGTTTTTTTATTTAGGTTTTTATATTTTTGGTTTTTTACTGAAAATGGTAATGGGTTAGTATTTATATGGGTTAGTTTTAGAAATTAATTTGAGGCTAGATTGGTCTTTTTATCTAGTTTGGCACCACACAACCATTTGTAAAAGTTGGGAGAAGAATTTGATAGACTCCAAATAAATGCCTTAGGCCCCAAACTAGGAAGCTTAACAAGTTACTTTTCGATTTCTACAGAAACAAAAAAGTCAAAAATCAATTTGGATACACAATTTTAAAATGATTTCTAGAAGCCAAAAATATAACTTTTTGTTATAACTTTTAAGATTGATTTCTACTTCTGGAGAAGCAGAAACACTTCTACGTCTGCTATCTAACACCTCATCCTTGTGTTTTAGAACTATAACAAGATATAAACTTATATAGTGGTAATAATGACTTTACAAAGTGTATTTTCGTCCATAGGTGTTCCAACATGTCTAACTGATGGACGTATTTTGGCAAGTCACATATATTCAAGATTTGGCTAAATCTTGGATATTTATCAATTTTAGTATTTTATTTATTAGGATAAATAGTCGCATTCTTTAAATTATCTTGTTATTATGAGAACTAGATTTTGTGCCAGTCTGCATACTTAGAGGGCGGATCCGAAAATCATCTAATATCATATTTTTTTTACAACAACAAAAAAATTGCATATTGATTACACATATTTTTTCAACATTGTTTTCATTCTCTACAAAAATAACATTTCTCTTCAAATTGGTACACATTAGTCGATGCTCCGGTATCACCTAGATTTTTGCATTCAATACAACGGTGATTTTCCCAGTGCTTGGGCACTTTTCTCTGTTCAAATTTGGTCTCATTTTCTTGGTAATAAGTTATTTGAAGTACCAATTTTCTTGGTATTTTGAGTTTCAATGATATGTTTTGACAAATAAAGAGCTTAGAGATACCTTGGCATCTCTCTCGACACTTAAAGTACCAAGCAAATTGGGAAAAGTGAGTTTTCATGCACGGTGATTTTTGTATTTTACCTAAAAAGGATCAACTCATACATAGGTAGATCTTGAAAGGAAGACTTACTTTCAAGGATGAGCTTGATCAAGGTGTTTTACCCACAACCTTTTCTCTTGAATGTAGCCGGCATCATTTGCACCCTCCGGAGATTCACCGCAATACAATTACAATCCTCACTAATCATTCGATTCCTTTGGGTGGGATTTAGCTTGGGAATATGAACCTAACTGAAGACAGAAACCCCAATCATCAAATACCTCAAAACTCAAAAGTTTAATCGATACTTAGAATTAAAAATCCTATAGTTAGGGTTCGAAGATTCTGTACCTTAATCTAAGAGGCTTGATCTTTTTCTCTGTCGATTTTTTTGATTTATCATGAATCTTAATCCTCCCGTGAGATCGAGTTGTTGATTCGGTGACATCCAGCTTCATCCATTCGGTAAACTTATACTTAGTTATAGCAGTAAGCACTTCTTCTTACCCAGGAACACCAGTTTAATAGCTCATATTCTCTGCCTGCCATTTAAATCAATCACAAACCCCACCGTAACTGCCATGCCATTCTCAGCTTCTTAACTCAAGCAGCATAAACTCCAGTTGCAATAACCATTTTCTGCAACACAGTCAACACCATTCTTTAATTCTCGGCACCAGCAGCAACAACATCCGCTAATTCATCACCCCATCAAATGTCAGCTGAGCCTTAGCCCCACTGAATCACCTAACACCAGACTTGAATCTTCAATTCTTCCTTGTTCACCACCAATGCTACAGCTGCAACACCAACACAACACAAACAACATTACCTCGCAACTACTAAACTGCATCATAAAAATGAGACCAAACTCTAGTCCCATAACCTCGCTTCTCAAATCATGTCCTAAACATACATCTAGGTTCATTCTCGAATAAAGCAACACCAAATTCTCTTTCTGATCATCCATATCAAAGCCAACTCCATCGGTTGCACCGCATAAAAAAATTGCATGCACTACTCTTTTAGTTCAAACTTCATCTTCTCTTCACATACCAAATTCAACTTCAAAGAACAACATTTACATACCTTTAGCTCTTGTGAAGACCGATTCAGTACCACCAACACATACCTTCATCCTTCAACCCATTTAACAATCCTTCACTGCAACTCAGCCATCAACATCCATCATAAAAAAAATGAAAATTTGAATGCAAATTCGTGTTCACACAATTGAGAAATAGTGTAAGCATGCAGCCAATATCTCGGAGAATATTATGAAGTAATATATGTGTTATGGAAATACCATTTCGGGAATATATGTGTTGTGGAATTACCATTTCGGGTTATTTTGCAGTTCTGGCATACTGAGCTTCGATTTTATTAACCTAAACATTCGAGGAAAGTAAAGAGGCAACCATTATCAGCTGCAAAGGATTTAGATGCGTATTTGGAAATAACAGATCTTATTATCTTAATGCGAACAACGAGACCTAATTTGAATGTAAATCAAATTAAGATTAGGGTTTGGAATCAAATTGGATTTAGGGTTTAAATACCTTTGAAGAAATAACAAAGCATCTCAAAGTTGATTTTGCGTAATAAACTTTAACTTTGCGACAAGCTATCAAATACTTGATTCCCTCTCATCTTCCTCAGATTAATGAAAAATCACTCCCCCGATCCTCAACTTGAACGGGGACCGTCCACAACAGAATCATCCATTTGAAAGTTGGGTTATTGTGGGCACCGATTATGGATTGTTTCGGAGGTGAAGAATATTTTCTTCTCTATCTCTTTTAGTTTTTTCATTCGGAGGCAGAGTAGAATGATTCAGAAGAAAAAAAGAGAAAGAGATGAAGAGGTACGGCAGACGATCTCCCCGTAAGAAAACATAGATGACAGTGTTAGTTTTCACATAAGTATTGTCTACCTACCTAACGTCCAGTTAAGTATTTGGTGTAAACCAAGTGTAAGCAATTAATTAGGTGTAAATCCACACATAAGTGTTGTGTACCCACGTTTTCGCTAACGGTGTTATAAACGTACAGTTAAATACATGGTGTAAGCATAGTGTAACTCATGTTTTAATGTTCCCACCAATAGAATCCCGCCACTTGTCGTCATCAGGATTGCTCTTCCTGAAAGCTTTTATCTAATTTAATTTGAGAGGGGTGTCACACTCACTGGGTGCGACGTGAGAGCTCATATGACTTAGCATTTTAAAGGAGGGGAGATAATATATTCTCTCGGGCTAGTTTAGTAACATTTGGATTTCTAGGTTTAGTGATGACCGATATATAAGCTAAGTTTATTGGAAATTTCTCTTAGCTTGGGAGATCGTCTAATGAAAGTATTATTTGGTTTAAAACTTGTTTGATTCTCTTTGAGAGATTGATCATTATCCGTTACATTGCTCTTGGGTTGGAGTTGTTTATCTTTTTCGGGTCCCATTTGCAGTGGATTCTCGCATGTGGATTGTTTTCATATCACTAATGGTAGCTCTTCGTAATACTTGTGTCTTACGGAGAAAGGCATCATTCAAACATACTCTCGAATCAAATTTTGAAACTAATTTTCACTTGTATACAAAAATCTATCTTAATAAAATTTCCAGCACTTGTTGAGCTAAAAACTGGAAAATGTTGTAGCATGTTGCTGGTTTACCTTGGTGCTATAGTGCACCTTACAAAAGGCATTAAGTCGAAGCTCTTGCAAAAATGCATATTTTGGAGTTTATGCGAGAGGCCAAGAGTTAAATTCTTGTAGTAAGTGAGACTGAGTTTATACGGCCTATCAGCCCATCAACCTTTCAACCTAACCTAAATCTAAGTGTATTTGAAAGAAAATTAGTATTTAATGACGTTTTTTTTTCTTACTCGTGAATTGAATCTGGCCCTGCCTCTGACTTGACCCAAATCACATGTCAAATTGTTTATTTTTTTTTCTCATTTTTTTCCCATTTTCCGATGTCTTACTTGAAGCCTGACTCTGTTTGTACTTTCTGACTCAAAAGTATTTAAGGTAGACGTGTTTTTTTTTCTTACAATCGTTGGACATATACCGAAAATGCTAAACGTCCCCCGCTCCCTTCCCCCACTGCTTTCCCCCGCCTATGTGTCAAGCATCTGTTGGTTAAACCCAATAATAATGGGACCCCCTGCTAATCTCAATCCAGGGATCAAGGGCTAAGAACGATGACACGTAATGGGGGAAAGGAGTGGGGGAAGTGTAGCACTTTCAGACATATACGCTACTTGATTCAAAAGTTTTCTGCAACCCTGTATTATTTGACGATTTTTGAATTAAATGTAATAAATTAGACTTGGTGTGATAATTTAGAATCAGATGAGTCATGCACTTGAATCAAAAAAAATAAATAAACACCCATTATTTTGCCCGGCTAAATTGGGGCCTATAGAGTACTTCATCTACCTAATACACAATGATAAGGGGTGTCTAATATTTATGTATACTACCATAGTTACCCTCAAAAAAATATTACTATTACTAAATTATCCCCATCAATCCTTAATAAACATAACTAACAAAAATCAGTTTTCATTTCTAACCTAAAAACCGATTCTTCATCTCCTCTACTCCCTCTTTTTTTATTTTTTTGAAACTAAAAATCGTCGATGATCCACGATTCAAAAACAATTAATCGTTTCTTTCTTCTATAAAATGTCGAAACCAAGAACTAAGTATGCTACTAACGAGGAATCATTCTAGTGCCGACAATCCCGGACTTGTTGAAGCGATTAAAATAGAACGAAGGAAGTGCAAGAACAATTTGAAGCCTCTCGTATCGCACAAGAGGAAGAAATGGGTCGAATCGGTACTTTTCTATCAACCCAATCCTCTAAACTAGGTTTTAGTAACATGCATTAGGTTAGAAATCGATAATTTTGAAATCAAAAAATTTCTGTATTCACAGAATCGGGTTACGTTACGTTAATGACGAAGTAACCCGATGCTTGTTAGAAACGGAATGTTCTAAAACTTATAAACCGATTGTGTTGTATGTGAAATGGAATCGGTGAACGTTAATGTATAAATAGCCCGATTGTTATAGCCAATATTCCTGGATCTTTATTTTATTGGAATCGGATTACATATGTCTTCACAAAAACCGATTGTGTAGTTTATAATCGGACTTTATATGTATATCGAGTAAACCGAATTTTAGAACGGTTTACATTAGCACTTAACAAAAAATTCGATTGTGAATTTTCTTATGTTAGGAATCGGGTTTTATATGTATATCGAGTAAACCGATTATGTACCTTGACTTTAAAAATGCATTCTATTCCATTGTTTTTTTGTCGCTCAAATCAGATTCTACAGGCAAAAAAATCAAGCCGAAAAGAAATATAAGAAGAAACATGACCATGCTACTCTTAAGCCTTTGGAACCTCGTCGAAAAGGCGGTAAAAATTTGAATGCTTCCCATCGAAGGGGCACGGGGAGTAAATCCAAATGGATCAGCATCAATGACCTACCACCTCCAGCGGAGCAACCAACACATGAAGAATCTGATTCTGATACACCGACTGAACAAGAAGGTGGTGAGGAGGAGATAAATGTAGAAGAAACTGGTGGCAAGGAAGGTGATGAAGAAGAAAGTGATGAGAGTGAAAGTGATGAAGATAGTCGTGGCAAGAAAAGTGTTGAAGAAGAAAGTCGTGGTAAGAAAGGTGTTGAAGAAGAACGTGATGAGGAAGGTGGTGGCAAGGAAGGTGGTGATGAAGAAAGTGATGAGAGTGAAAGTGATGAAGAAGAAGGTGAGGATGAAAGTGATGAAGAAGAAAGTGAGGAGCAAGATGATGAAGAGATAAGAGAAGTCATTCAAGAACAAGTGCAAGAACAAGAAGTTCAACAACAAGACCAAGGAGGAGACGCTCAACAAAAAGGTAACAAGAAAGATGGACCAAAGAAGAAGAAAGGTGACCACATGCCCGACCCGTCGAAGATGTTTGCTCGCGGCCCCGATGATCCACCTTTAGGGATACCCGGTGATGGAGGAAAGGTATTATGGGGTTACAAAGGCAAGTTGGGCCTCCGTCGTTTACAATACCATAGTAAGTACCTAAACCTTATGCTATGTGATGTAAACATTATTATGTAGTGTTTTGATTGTCCATCGTGGTTGTTTTGTTTTATAGGATCACAAGGATGTCGTTCGTCTTATGAAGCCAGGAACGTCAATGAGTATGATGAGGCAATGGCCACTTATAGCTGCAGAATCCACCGAAGGAGAAGTTCATGAAGTAGTCGATTTAGTCAATTCTACGGGGTTGGTACCTGCGGCCGACAATTTGGACCACCTTGGTTACGACAGACCTCTTTGTTCCGCCTTTGCCGAGAGATACTACGGGGAAACGGATACTTTACATCTTCCCTTTGTAGAAATGACGATAACTCCAAATGATGCGAAGTTCATTACCGGGCTAAGCATAGAAGGTAAAGCCGTGAAGCACAAAGGGTACGTGCAAGAGCTTGATTGGGACAAGATTTATGCGTGGACCAAGGAAGTGTTCCAATGGGATGAGGAGAAGACCAAGAAGGAGATGCTAGTAGGCAAGTCAAAGCAGAGGATATTCCATCTCTCGAAGCCGAGGGACAACTTCATGGGAACAAAGAAGCTTCGTGCTCAGAACAAGAAAGTGACGCCGCAACGTATCATCGCCACGGCCAATGCGTATGTCCTCTATGTCCCGGGAGCTGTTATCTTCCCCGACGTTTCCGGTGCCCGTGTGAATGCCAACTTTATCCAGCTGTTGCAACCATTTGACAAGATGGACGAATACTCTTGGGGCACTGCCATCCTTGCATACTCGTTGAAGGAGTTGAGAAAGGCTTCTAGGGCTAGAAGGAACCAACTCGGAGGGAATATGGATTTTCTGCAGGCGTGGATATATTTGCACTTTCCAATATTTGCTAAAAGGGCTTTTGAGAACAAGGAATGGGACGGGGAGCATTATGGAGACAAGTACAACTACAGAAGTAAGACGAAGAAACAAAAAAAGGATTTTCTGAATTTGAGACGCCAGTTAGACAACTTGACGACGAAGGATGTTGTCTTTGATCCTTACAAGCAGGATTTGGCTAAAGGAAAAGGAAAGAAGGTTGGATGCAGGGAGCAAAGTGACTATTGTGGGCCTATGTTTCACCCAAGAGGATATGTAATGTACAACCCGACGAGAGTCGCAAGACAATGCGGTTACGTACAAAAAATCCCAAAGGCGCACAAGATGTTCAACATCCATAAGACAAAAAACAAATCATATGATAATGATATTGTCATTGTTCACAAGCTTTTACCATCATGTGATTATTGGGACGACAGAGAGCATTTCACGGAATATCCTTTGGATGGTCCATCTCGAAAGCGAGATGACGAGGCAATTAAAGGGTTACATACCGTGGTACCTCAAAGTTTCGCATACTCGAGTGATACGAGTAGATGAGAGGCCCAAAATATATGACAAAGATATGGCTCTCGATTACTTGGTGCGTATTGTTACTCAATTACGATTTTGTTAATGGTTTTAGCATTATATATTGAATGTTTGTTATTTGAAATTGAAACAGAGAAGACGAGTCGGACACTTGATAACCCAGGCAAAGCTACAAATCATGGAAGGGAAAATGTGAAGGCCAATGAAAAGCTAATTGATGAATTGAACGGTCTCGGAGATGTAGAAGCTGGTGCAAATTTTGGGGAGCAGGAAGAGGAGGATGATGATGATGAGGAGGAGGAGGAGGAGGAGGAGGAGGAGAGGAGGAGGAGCCAAAGAAGAAGAGAAAGAGAGCCCCTACCAAAAATATGTTTGAAGGTGCATCGAGCAGCGCCCAACCTAGTAAACGAGGACGCGGTGGACGTGGTCGTGGTTGGGATGTTCATGAATGAATGGTTATATTCATGTTTATGTCTTTAACTATGGATAATTATGGAGTCAAAACTTATGTCTTGTCTTAAACTTATTGTCGAATTATGTTTGGTGATACTCATAGTTTATTAATGACTTAATCTGGTTTCCAGTTTATGAATGACTTAGTGTGTGTGGAAAAAATGGAGGATTCAGGCATTCTTTCTGTCATAATCGGTTGACATATAGTTATATGTCAACCGATTCTGACAATTTCCCAGAGGTTCAGTTTCAGAATCGGTTTACATGTACCTTTATAAAATCCGATTGTCGTGAAGAAAACTCTTGTAACTTTTGAAGCCAAGAATCGTTTTGTATGTACATAAATGTAATCCGATTGCTAAGAAGAAAAGTTTTGTAACTTTTAGAATCGGTTTCATGCATGAATATGTAATCCGATTTTCATGAAGAAAAGTTCTGTAACTTTTACAATCGGTTTACATGCATGAATATGTAATCCGATTTTCATGAAGAAAAGTTACGTAACTTTGACAATCGGTTTACATGTGCATTAAAAAAGCCCGATTGTTGAGAGGAACAATTTATATGATTTTATAAGGACACAATCGGTTTATGTGGACATACCTAAAATCCGATTGTTTTATTTGAATTTGAAAAAAATAGACGTTGAGTCCTTATCTATATAAGGACAACCTCTTTCAGCCACTCCCATATCACACACTTAGCCTAGAAAATGGAATGGGAACCATTTGAAGATTTGTGTCTTGTTAAATCCTTTGCTAATACTTTCCGTGAACGTCCGAATGAAATCTATTCAATGTTTTGGAAGAGAGTTAAAGAGTTCTTTTACGGGCTTACCGCGAATCCCAACAACCGAAAATGGAGAGACTTGGCATTTCGATTCCAATACATTAAAGGGGCAATGCGAGAGTACGTAATAGTTAGAAATATGGTGTACCACTATCATCCACGAGCTCCTCTTATGGAAAGAGTGAGTAATGCGATCATTTTTATACCTATGTCAACTACACTAGTTCATATACTAACATATAAGAATTCATTGAATTTCAGCTGGAACGTTTCAACGGGCTATGGAGAATTCGTAATGGGGAAAGAAAGTTCATTCACCACAAAGAATACACGACGTTGTACCGACGTGCTCGGATGTTCATTGACGAGCATTTGATGTGTCAAATTCTAGAATTCCCATATTGAATCCTATATGTATTGCGCTAATTTCCTAAACTATGTAATGAATATTTTGTTTCTGAAAGCAAGGCATAATCGGATTATATAGATATATATAAACACCGATTTTGGGAATCGGTTTATTTGGGTATTGTTCAAACTCCGATTCGGGTTTACTTCGTCACTTGAAAATACTCAACCCAAAATCGGTTTACAAATTAACTAACATAAATCGATTCTGGATCGAGTCTTTCAAAAGAAAATTAAAATTTTTGACAACTGTTGATTATGCATTAATGAAAGTTAATTTCAGGATTAGCTTGATTAAATATTATTTAATAATCCGAATTAGCACTAATTTAACAAGGGTATATTAGGTATTAACATAAATAGTGGATAAGGGGTTTCTATGAAATATTTCTTAATGGCCCTATTTTGTCATCTAGTTATAGGCCCCAATTTAGCAGGTTATTTTGTTATAAGGATATTGCATTCTATATTGCAACTAATTATTTGTCGGCACTAAACATATTTGTTTTTAGAACTTACACAATCTAGTCAATACCCCCGAAGAGCAAGGTCTATGGAAAGTGAAAATGCGGGGATACCAAGTACACCACCAATTTTTCGTTCGGCAACCTGTATGGACAAAACATAATATAATTGCAAGTAGACCAACTTAATGATCCTTTATAATACATTTAAATCTCAACCTCTTCTCAATCGGTAAGTTTAAGACAATGAGTTCGTGAACCTGATTGTTAAGAAGAGTACTTGGACGATCTCAAAATTCAATATCCAAGATCAATCTTGTCGTATCCAAATAATCCAATCAGAATTCTGCCAATTAATTAAACTTGTTATTTATCTTTCAAGATACGAATTCTACAAGAACGAGTCTCGTAATCGATCACAATTAGTGATGGGATTTTATATAGTGGTAAATAAGGTTGTCGTTCACTCGGACTTGATGAGATTGATTTCAGATTTAATAAATGAAAATACTAGAAATAAATAAAATATATACAAATATGTCACAGGATGAGGAATTTACCGGGACTCAGGATTTCACTGTTTTTCATATTCAAGTGGTTCAGAAATTAATCCCATGCAATTATAGCTCAAAATAAAAGAAATATTAAGTTTATTCTTTGTCAAAGTAGATTTCATAAAATATTAGTTGTAAGTTGTGAGCATGATGCATCAAAAGTAATTAAAACTAACCATGCGACATCAGACAAAATAACAAATAATTGATAGTAATCATAAAACAATTAAATTCTATGCAAATAGTTATAAAAGAATTAATTTAATTACCACATGGGTGAAAAACAGCTTCCTCTGTCGTCCCAGTGATGGGTTCTAGATCCGCATGGTGAAAACACACTCAAAGGAATTTTGCATTGCTCAAAAAGGTGTTTGCAAGGAGAAAAGGTATAAAGCAGTGTGTTTGTAACAATTATAATTGTTACACAACCCACTGTTACATGGAAACACTAACAGACTGTTGCGAATTAGAAATAATTATTACAGAAACTGTTACAAAGATATGGAATTTGAAAGTATAGGCAACGGTTTCTGCAACTGTCTATATATGTTGTTCTGTGTTCTTCCTCTTCTTCTTCTCTGCAGCAATGGTGATTGTCTGCAACTCGATTCTGAGCCTCTGTTCGATCCCCCCCAAACTCTCCATCACCACCTAATGGCCTCGGACGCCCTTTATATAGTAAACAGGACTAAGAAATCTCGCTCATTAAGTCCCAATAATCCTCCTTCCTTATTTGCTCGTCACGGGAATAATTTTTTCCTTCCTTATCTTTTCACACGTCAACTGGTAGCTGAAGTTCTCCCAAAATGAAACCAACACGCTCTCAACAGAGTTAAAGTTCTCCGGACACATACAAACCTTCCAAATACAGGATAGAAAATCCCGAGAATAACTCACATAATGTGCTTTCCATGTTTTCTCTAACTCGGTGAATTATTCAAATCCAACTCATATACCCATCCTTTTTAATTGAAACAGGAGTATTCCAATCCCAAGCAGCAACCAAATCCGTGTAAGACTCATGCAAACCAAGTCCAGGGAATACTGTGTAAAACTCTTCATGTTTGTCGAGATAACGAGGATATCCTTTCCTTTTTCGATAGAAACCCTATTATCTATCATGTTGAGACAAAAAAGGGCCTAACCAATCCGACGGCGTGAAGAAATCCAAGTAAAACTGTCCAAAACTCAAGCCAGAAAAACAAGCAGTCGAGTGATCTGTTTCCCGCCAAAACGAATCTTCAAAAAAAGGAAGAAGATGGAGTCCCCTTAACCGGACATGGAGTGTAAATACCAACTGGGTACCCCTTATCAAAAAGAGGTGCCCCTTATCCGAAATGAGGGTGCAAATAGTAGGTGTCCACCGGGGGTGCCTCAAACAACTTTTTGAGCCGATTTCTCCAAAAACATTTATTGCACAAAAATACCTACAAACACATAAAACACCATAATAAATACGAAATCGAGTGCCAACAATGTATAGTATTGAGATCAAATTAGACACAAAAATGTGTCTATCAATTAGATAGACGTATATACTTAGATTGAATACGTACAACTTACGTAAATCCAATTATAAAGATAAAAAATATAATACGGAAAAGGAAAAACACAAGACACCATAAGTTTTGTTAATGAGGAAACCAGAATAGCAGAAAAACCCTGAGACCTTGTCCAAATTTGAATACCAAACTGTATTAAGCCGCTACAGACACTAGCCTACTATCAGAGTTCGTACTGGAATGTAGTTGATACCGAATCCACCCTCCAAGCGATTCAGTTATAGTCGCGCTCCTTACGTCTCTTGAACCTCGCAATGCTCTACGCAATCGATGTTTGGAAACACTTATGAATCGGGTTTGCCATCTGTAAATATGTTCGCGTCTCTTGAACCTCGCAATGCTCTAAGACTTTGAGCAGGTTGGCAAATATTCCATCTGTCCCAGTAAATCTACCAATGCCAAACATATTTAAAGAAATTAGTCTTTGAGCATCTGCTAAATTTACTGGGACAGATGGTAAAATGCTTTTCCAATCGTAAGGATAGATCACGAGTCATGGGATACAGTTTGTGAATCGGGTTCATCAACCCTACTCGGCTTAAGAACTTCAAATGAACACAGTTTTTAAACTGGGTTCGCCAACCGTTCTGTGGTTTAGGAACTCAGATGAACATAGTTTGCCAACCGGACTCGCCAACCGCTCTGTGGTCCATGAACTCAGGTGGAAACATTGTTCCATCTGGGTACGCCAACCTTAAGCCTTTTCTTCCAACCTTAAAAAATCAGTTCACCAAGGTTTGCCAACCGGGTCCTTGAACTGTTTCCAACTGAACTTGAGGTTTGGGAACACGTTCGCCAACCTTCTTGTATTTCTGAAATCAGATTTATATGGTTTGCAAATGGGTTTGCCAACCTACCATGAGAAGAAATATCATAAGTTCATGACTTACTCTCTTTGATGTTTGAAACATTCACAGATGATTTTTTTTCCCGAAAAAGAGGCTAACCTCAGAAGATTACATGAAAAACGATTTAGGAAATCGGAAAACCTTACATAGGTGTTTTCAAGATCACAAGACATTCATACAAGTTGAAAAGGCGAGGGTACCCAAATATACATCAAGCTAAAACTTTTCCTACCTATAAGTCCTTTCTTTGAAAGTGATCATCTATGGACTGAGTCGAGACAATACAACTAATCGGTTCACACTTCGTGTGATCGTCTATGGATACGAGATCGAGACAATACAACAACGAAGTATGTTTACTTGATAAAAGGGTTCGGACTTAACCAAACACAATAGGATTGCTTATCAAGTAAATAGGAATTAACGTTTGTGTAATTTACTATAATTATAATAAAATAATTATAATGCGGAAATATAAAGTAAATGACACAACAAGATTTTGTTAACGAGGAAACCGTTAATGCAAAAAAAAAACCGGGACCTTGTCCAGAATTGAATACTCTCAGGATTAAGCCGCTACACAAAATTAAACCAACTTCGTATAGTTGAGACCAATCAAATAAACCTATAGTTCACCTAGTTCCGTCTGTATTCCCACGCCTCCAACTTATGAATAAGTCACGTACTTGGAACAATTCCTTTGGTTCGTATTCCAAACAGTAAAGGAACACCAAATCTGTTTGGTAGCAACTCTCTTCAACCAAGTGATATGAGTTCGACAAAGGCTCTTCTGTTTATCTCAATAAACTTCTTCGTCAGGTTCTTAGATCTATCTTATGATCAACTACTGAAGTAATTGTTATGATTTTGCAATCAATACTTTTAATCACAAAGAATTGTATTGATGCCGATCTACACAACTAATCAATACAATCTACCGCAAGGATAAACCGATTAGTTGGATCCTCTTAAACCGAAACAAGTATTGTGCACACCAAAGATTATGAACCCCAAATCAGAAATTTTCAATATCTTTTTTTGTCTTCAAATCTTCTTAGATCTTCAATAAACACATGCAAACAACAACTTGAATCTCTTGTGATCAATCACGCACAGAAGGGAGTCTGTTAATAATGGATTATCACAAGATCGTCTTTAGAACTACAAACAGTCTAAAGAACCCTGTCTAAACTTCGATCTAGTTTGAGTGAATCTTATATTAGAAGAGAAGATTCTCAAGCATAAACAAACTAGGTGCAATCAAAGTTCAACCACCGTTATTCAATCAAATCAATCGAAAACACAAGATAAACCGTAATTATCTAGTTTCCCACCAACGATACTAATAGAGCTTCTCAATCCCAAAGAAGACTTTAAACTGAGCGGCCGTAAGAGATTTCGCCTAATTAGGTTACTCTCCTCTCCGAATAGGCGGCTTCACCAGTAACAACACAACCAAGGAAGTTTACTGTCATGAAGGATTAGTTTGCTAGAAATGCAAACTTCAAGTATTTATAGACAAGGAAGTTTGGACACCAAGGAATTTCCAAAACCGAAAATATTCTCAAGATATGCAGTATATTCCAAATTCGACTTCCATAATTCCTGGAAATGCTCTATCCAAAATAATGACCGAAAATCTCTTGGAAAATCTTTAACAAGTAAATGCACATTACTAATTCTCTTTTTCCTAAAATAAAATTAAAAACATTAAATAAAAGATTCTTAACTTATTTATGTTTCGATCCTGGGATTTTCTTCCTTTAGCTATTAAAAGAATAACTTTGAACAATTAAAGATAAACATTACAGCACATGTTCAAAGTATGTCGACATCCTTGCTTTGTAAGTCCTCTTTCATACTTACAACCTTGAAACCGATTTGCCACACTTCCAAACAAGTTTAGAATTGGTTCATCTGACTTTAAAGAACTATGTGATTGATCAAGAACACTCAATCACAAATCATGGGTTTAACGGTTCTACCAAAACAAGTTTCGGTTCTACCTCCATGTGAGTATTGTGCATAGTCACACTATCTTTCCAAAATTCGGTTGACTAGGTACTAGGATCGGTTCCCCACATATATATGGTATCTAACTTATATGTGTTGCACATGTCCATAGGATCGGTTCCCCTTTGCCTAAAAACGTGTTGCACATATTCATAGGATCGGTTCCCCTTTCTGCAAAAAACTTGCTGCACCTCATACAAGGATCGATTCCCCTTTGTGATGTGCCCCTTTACCCAGAGTTGGTCATACACAAAATCACAAACTCGATCATACCATCTCAGGTGATTACTTAAGATCAGTTTCACTAATAAAAGTCATACCAATACATAAGTCAGGCCTTTGTGAATAGTTTTACCAAAAACACAAACAAGTCATGAGCGGTTATACTAAATCACACATATTGGTTGTTCACAGGATATGCAATGAATAACAATACCAATAACGCCTGGCGATTTCCTTTTCGATTCATAAAACAAGTTTATGAACTTACTTCCTTAAAACACATGTAAAACATTGTTTCCTAGGATGAAATCCTCACCTCATACCCATACATAATCACAATAACGTTTAAACGATTATGTCGATGTCTTATCTACAAAGTTTAATGGTTAAGCAATAAACCTCGTATTGTATTCCTTAATACTATGTCTATCTAGAGTGTTCATGCTTCGCAGTTTTGTTTTCAATATGCACGACTTGAAAGATACATTAGTGAATGTAACAGTTCAAGCTTCAAGCTAATACCTTCAAGCTAACCTATCCTAATACCTGTAATGTCTTCGCAATACTTGTAATGTCTCATATCCTAATACCTTCAAGCTAACCTATACGAAGTTGACTCTAGTACATAATCAAGCGACTCTTTAAATGGGTTTTGATTCACTAAAATATGACAACCAAACTTGACATACCAACCCTTGGTGTGTTCAACCGAGCTATGCTCTAACAATCTCCCCCTTTGTCAATTTTAGTGACAAAACTCTTACATCATATGGATAAACAAATTATAAGAATTCATTACACATACGCTTGATTCTCGAATTCAACAACACAATAACTTGTATACATTCAATCCTTAAATGCCGTTGTTGACATTATGATAACAAAGAATATTACTCCCCCTAAAGGTAAGATAGGTAGATTTTATCAATCCGCACGTCTTTGTTATTCCTTTGTAATGATATGTTACTCCCCCTTAGTCTATGCTTTCACTCTTTCGTTAGATAAACGTTTAAGCACCAATGTTCTTTTCCTTAGTGATACCAATCAATATAAAATCAATGTCAGTATCACTTGTTTACTCCATATATTTCTCTCCCTTTTTGTCACAAAATGACAAAGAAACGAAAAAAAAATAAAGGACAAACCGAAAAGAATCTTACAAATCTCAAAATAGACTTGCAACCTATAGAGTTAAGCACGAGGGTTCCACACACCATTTCTGATAACCAATATCAAAACCGAAACTACAAAATAATTTGTTTTGATATGTTATCAAGGAAATAATTGCCCGAAGCAATTTTCCCTAATAGTTTAGCAAACCAAAAATCAACTAAGTACCTTAGTTCCTTTGCTAAACCGATTGTACAAATACAACCGCTTCGTTCGATAAGACCAAAATAAAGATAACTCTATTTTTCTCATCAGGTTCTAATTATCCATATAACTTAGACCTTTCACTTTTAAACAAGACAAGTACTAGGTTAGTTAACTAGCATTTCTTGTTAAGGCATTCGATTAGACTTGAATAACCGAAACCTCCTCTTTGATAAGTCTAACTAAGATAAACTTAGTTTTTGTTATCCGGAATCGAATTGGACTAAACAATTCATCCCGTAAACCTTTTCTTTCGTTAAGCCATAAACAATTCATACAAACCAAAATAAATCAACTTGCATAATTATTCACCTCAACCGGAAGCAATTGAAACAACATAGACATTATAGCACCGCAATTGCACCGAAATTTTGTAAGCCTAAACAATTGATACCACACAATAAAGCAAGATAACAATAGTTTTTCTTAACCAAAACCAATTGAATCACACACACACATCCATACACACATAATGGAATAAAACATCAATTGTACCGAAATTTTGTTAAGCAAAAGCAATAAATATATGAAATAAAAATCAGGCTTTTCTTAAATAGGAAAACAATTAACTAACAAAATTGTTACCTCAAATTTCGCATCCTCTTCTCCAATATGTTTGCATCTTCTTCCAGGGAGAATTGATATCGAAATATCATTATGTTGTCATCCTTATGCAAAACAAAAGAATAACAACAACCAACCTTTACCAGAGAAAAGTTGAAAACCTTCGAAACACATATGCTTTTATGCTAAACCAAAACCGATTCAACATATTGTGACTTTTTCACATATTGTTTCTATCAGAACCCCTCATGATCCTTTGATAAAGCCTACCAACATGGGCTAGAACTTAATCCTGCGAAATCAAAAAGTCACCCAAACCATAAGGGTTCACAACATTATGAGATCGAATATCAAGGTAATAAAACCGAAATCAAACATCCCATAAACATCCATAGCAATAATCATAAAGCATTCAAGCACAGGCTATGTAAATCAAAAACTATCACAAGAAAAATTATAAATCAAATAATTTTATTCATAATAGTTTTATTTATAATTGATCAAATACAATCATTGAAATAAATCAAAAATTGATGTCTATTTTCCTTTGCAACTCAGTCGTTCATATCAGTGCTAAATGAAGGCGGATTATTACTTTCAGACTTCATCTTGTGAATTTCTTCCAGTAGAAAACCTTGTTGCTTGACCAGAATTTCTTGCAGGTGAGAAATTTTCGTGAAGGATTCTGCAAGAGCATGTAATTCTGTCTTTGATTGAACACAAAAGTATGTCAATGCTTCAATACACTGATCTTTCTTCAGAGTATTCTCTCTTTCCTTCTTGCTAAGCCAATCTCCCTTTCTAATTTTACTCTTAATATCAAGAGAAGATCCAGACTTAATCTTAAGTTGATCTTTCTGATCTAGCATCTTGCCAAAAGAAGATGTTGGATTCAGACTCATGGTTCGGACAAGGAATGACCAAGGAGGGAGAAGGATCTTTTTATAATTTTCATACTTCCGAAAATATAATATTCCTAAAAATACGAATATATCAAATATTTTTCAAATACTAGATTTTATTTCCATAATCTACACATAAGTGTCTTGATTTTTCTTCTTCCTCACTCAAAAATTGGCACACATGGTGAGGAAAAAATTCTAATACCGATCAGGTGGTATTAGTATGAGATTTTCTCTCATTATGGAAATTTGAATAAACATATTGTCCTTGATCTAGCATCGTATGAGAAATTCTCCTCTTGTTACCTCGAACTAGCGAAGTATCTTGAGATTGACTTGAGTTGCCTATTCAACTTTTAGAAATTCTGTTTTTGAGATAGTTTTTGCATCTTGTCTTATTTTTCCATTTACCATTAGATGATTTAATAACATCGGAAGACATGTCCATCTTTAAAATAGGTAAATCATTAATGGAGGAGGAAGAAATAAGATTGACAACTAATGCAATATTAGTTGTTTCCTATTCTTCAAAATCGTATGAATCAGAGGTCTCATCTAGAGTTACAGCCAAAGCCTTGCTTCCAGTGTATTTCTTAAGATTGGGACAGTCTTTAGCAATATGACCAAACCCTTTACACTTAAAGCATTGCGGCTGATATTCATCATCTTCTTCATGATCCTTTTTGACAGGAACTCGATTATGTGGGCGAGAAGATCGGTGAGTATCCTTAATGAATCTCTTATTTCGCTTCTTTAAGAGATCTCGAAACTGTCTAGTAATCAATGATAATGATTGTTCAATTTCATCATCAGAATTTTATGCAATCTGTTCATCTGAATCATCCATCTGTCTATTCCTATCCATTGGAGCTTTCGGAATTTTTGCAGCTTTAAAAGCAATTCATTTATTGTGAATAAACTGTGATTCATGATCAAAGATCTTTAACTTTACAACGAGTGTGCTTCGTGAGAGAGTTGAGATATCATTTGCTTCTATGATTGCATACTTCTTGGAATCGTATCTTGGTGGCAACGATCTAAGAATTTTGCACACTTGTATATATTTTTCAGAGATAGTCTTTCCAAGAGAGAAAGAGGCATTAATTATCTCATAGAGTTTAAGATGAAACTCTTCAAAAGTGTCGTTATCATCCATTCGAAGGTTTTCCCAATCGGACGTAAGAGTTTGAAGTCTAGATTCTTTCTCTGAAGTGTTTCCTTCGAATACGATCTGAAGATTATCCCAAGATTCTTTCGAAGTTTGACATGTTGATACATGATGTTGTAGATCACGACTTACAGCATGTATTATAACATTCAAACCATCTGAATTCTGCTTTGCAAGTGCCTTTTCTTCGTTTGAAAAGTCTACTAAGCGTTTAAACTCAGTTTCTGAATTTTCTATCTTTAGACCAATATAACCATCGACGACTAATAGCCAAGTATTAAAGTCTCGTGATTGAAGAAAAGATCTCATAGCAGATTTCCACCATAGATAGTTTGTTCCGTCAAATCTTGGCGGTACGTTAATTGAAGTCGATTCATGAAAAATCGAGTTCATTCTTATAGGTTGGATCACACCAAACACATATTGTTAGATCTTTTCGTTTTTGCCTGCTCTGATACCAATTGAAAAGGCGAGGGTACCCAAATATACCTCAAGCTAAAACTTTTCCTACCTATAAGTCCTTTCTCCGAAAGTGATTGTCTATGGACTGAGTCGAGACAATACAACTAATCGGTTCACACTTCCTGTGATCATCTATGGATACGAGATCGAGACCATACAACAACGAAGTATGTTTACTTGATAAAAGGGTTCGGACTTAACCAAACACAATAGGATTGCTTATCAAGTAAATAGGAATTAACGTTTGTGTAATTTACTTTAATTATAATAAAACAATTATAATGCGGAAATATAAAGTAAATGACACAACAAGATTTTGTTAACGAGGAAACCGCAAATGCAGAAAAACCTCGGGACCTTGTACAAAATTGAATACTCTCAGGATTAAGCCGCTACACAAAATTAAACCAACTTCGTATAGTTGAGACCAAGCAAATAAACCTATAGTTCACCTAGTTCCGTCTGTATTCTCACGCCTCCAACTTATGAATAAGTCACGTACTTGGAACAATTCCTTTGGTTCGTATTCCAAACAGTAAAGGAACAACAAATATGTTTGGTAGCAACTATCTTCAACCAAGTGATATGAGTTCGACAAAGGCTCTTCTGTTTATCTCAATAAACTTCTTCGTCAGGTTCTTAGATCTATCTTATGATCAACTACTGAAGTAATTGTTATGATTTTGCAATCAATACTTTTAATCACAAAGAATTGTATTGATGCCGATCTACACAACTAATCAATACAATCTACCGCAAGGATAAACCGATTATAGTTGGATCCTCTTATACCGAAACAAGTATTGTGCACACCAAAGATTATGAACCCCAAATCAGAAATCTTCAATATCTTCCTTGTCTTCAAATCTTCTTAGATCTTCAATAAACACCTGCACACAACAACTTGAATCTCTTGTGATCAATCACGCACAGAACGGAGTCTGTTAACAATGGATTATCACAAGATCGTCTTTAGAACTACAAACAGTCTAAAGAACCCTGTCGAAACTTCGATCTAGTTTGAGTGAATCTTATATTAGAAGAGAAGATTCTCAAGCATAAACAAACTAGGTGCAATCAAAGTTCAACCACCGTTAGTCAATCAAAATCAATCGAAAACACAAGATAAACCGTAATTATCTAGTTTCCCACCAACGGTACTAATAGAGCTTCTCAATCCCAAAGAAGACTTTAAACTGAGTGGCCGTAAGAGATTTCGCCTAATTAGGTTACCCTCCTCTCCGAATAGGCGGCTTCACCAGTAACAACACAACGAGGAAGTTTGCTGTCACGAAGGATTAGTTTGCTAGAAATGCAAACTTCAAGTATTTATAGACAAGGAAGTTTGGACACCAAGGAATTTACAAAACCGAAAATATTCTCAAGATATGCAATATATTCCAAATTCGGTTTCCATAATTCCTGTAAATGCTCTGTCCAAAATAATGACCGAAAATCTCTTGGATAATCTTTAACTAGTAAATACACATTACTAATTCTCGTTTTCCTAAAATAAAATTAAAACCCTTAAATAAAATATTCTTAACTTATTTATGTTTCGATCCTGGGATTTTCTTCCTTTAGCTATTAAGGAATAACTTTGAACAATTAAAGATAAACATTATAGCACATGTTCAAAGTATGTCGACATCCTTACTTTGTAAGTCCTCTTTCATACTTACAACCTTGAAACCGATTTGCCACACTTCCAAACATGTTTAGAATTGGTTCATCTGACTTTCAAGAACTATGTGATTGATCGAGAACACTCAATCACAAATAATGGGTTTAACGGTTCTACCAAAACAAGTTTAGGTTCTATCTCCATGTGAGTACTGTGCATAGTCACACTAGCTTTCCAAAATTCGGTTGACTAGGTACTAGGATCGGTTCCCCACATATATATGATATCTAACTTATATGTGTTGCACATGTCCATAGGATCGGTTCCCCTTTGCCTAAAAACGTGTTGCACATGTTCATAGGATCGGTTCCCCTTTCTGCTAAAAACTTGTTGTACCACATACAAGGATCGATTCCCCTTTGTGATGTGTTGCACCTCTTACTAGGATCGGTTCCCCTTTGCCCAGAGTCGGTCATACACAAAATCACAAACTCAATCATACCATATCAGGTGATTACTTAAGATCGGTTTCACTAATAAAAGTCATACCAATACATAAGTCAGGCCTTTGTGAATAGTTTTACCAAAAACACAAATAAGTCATGAGTGGTTATACTAAATCACACATATTGGTTGTTCACAAGATATGCAATGAATAATAATACCAATAACGCCTGGCGATTTCCTTTTCGATTCATAAAACAAGTTTATGAACTTACTTCCTTAAAACACATGTAAAACATTGTTTTCTAGGATGAAATCCTCACCTCATACTCATACATAATCACAATAGCATTTAAACTATGATGTCAATGTCTTATCTACAAAGTTTAATGGTTAAGGAATAAACCTCGTATTGTATTCCTTAATACTATGTCTATCTAGAGTGTTCATGCTTCGCAGTTTTGTTTTCAATATGCACGACTTGAAAGATACGTTAGGGAATGAAACAGTTCAAGTAAAATATCACTAACCTCAAGTGGAAGGAGATGTTGTCGTTGTAGCTCCTTACTTCTTCACTTCTTCAAGTCTTCGCAATACTTGTAATGTCTCATATCCTAATACTTTCAAGCTAACCTATATGAAGTTGACTCTAGTACATAATCAAGCGACTCTTTAAATGAGTTTTGATTCACTAAAATATGACAACCAAACTTGACATACCAACGCTTGGTGGGTTCTACCGAGCTATGCTCTAACACAAGTTATAATATCTCCATCAATTCTTTCATATCAATTCTATACCTACATATCTAAGGACAGTTTCAAAGGACCTTCTTTTCTCTTGCAAAAGAGAGGAACAAACATCTAGGGACAAATTGGTTTTGAAAAAAAAAATCAACATGTTCAAAGCACAAGGAAATGACTGGATTAATCCAACACAATGTTCATCAGAACATGTAATTTATACGAGCTGGAGTTTTTTAAGTTTGGATCGCCTAATGCAATCAACGTAACAATGACCCAACTAGTAGTAATAGTAACCATACAGTAACCAATGTTTCTGAAGTAACCAAAGTGTCTTAAGTAATTGTGGTAATCTGAATCGATCTTTAAGTGTCTGTATCCAAACGAATCGGGCTGACTCGGCAGTGGAGATGCGGTGACAACTGTAGATGAACTTGATGCTGATCTTGATCGAATCGCAGATGTCTTTTGCTTTACTACTAACCCTAAAACAATTAAATATAAAGATAAAACAAGAATAAATGCAAACTTATTAACCTTAGGTACCAAAAATAAATCAGGATAAACTGAAATCTTACTAGCACCATAAACAAGAACTAAAATTAAATTAACAACATAAATTAAAAGGCAATCACAAGCCCTCCAAAATATCCTTGACCAAGCCCTAACTGTAGATACAAAAAGAGATCTAAGAAGATCTTGAATTGTTAAACATCTTAACACACGACAACAAATTGAAGATACAAACAGATTACCTCCAAAAACATAAACTAGAGCAGGTCTGATTAGATTTAGAGGATCTGATGAAAGAACTAACACACTTGTTGTTGCTTGGATTTTATAGACTGAAACCGATGATGCTGACATACTCTGAATAGTTATGACACAAACCATACATCCTTCTGGTCGAACTGATACTTTCCTGGTCGAAAAACAATATGAGATCGCCGGATTAAACATCGGAAGTTCTGTATCTGCTGGATAAAAACATCACCAAACTTGGAGATCACCAGCCTCAAATAAGGAATTCCATAGGAAAGCCAGTACATCATAAATCTAAACCTAAAATCCGAAACACTACCGAATCCAAATATAACTAGATTGTTAAAACAACCCAGATTATGAACATCACATAAATATAAAACAATCCTAAATAAAATCCGATCACCACCATTAACAAGGAGAAAAAGAGGTGAAGATGATGTCGCTACTAAATATGTTGGTGTTATGTCTTATCCATAAATTAGAACTGGAAATGCTGATATGTCCTGATTTTTTCTTTGTAAAAGATCACAGCCTCTTCCTGCACGAAAAAAACTTAGATCCATGGAGTAAAACCTTAAAATTACAACAAAAACAGGATTGTTTATACAAACCAATTGGTAACTAATTAACAGAAAATTAGACCAACAAACTTATAGATCAAGGTGAAATAGCACAAACGATGGAGCTGGTCTGAGCAGAGAAAAATTAGGCAGAAGAGGTCTTCCTTGAAAGTTTTTTATTTTCGGGCAGAGAAAGTTTTTGGAAAGGCAAAAAAAAAAACACGTCTCTCTCCTTCTTATATGATTGATTTCCAATTTATCCGCAAATTAATTATCAAACAATAAATTCTCTTGAACTAAATTGTTAAGGACTTTTGAACAACTATGTTAGAATCATATTTCAAGATTTTTAACAAGACAAGCTTGAATCCAAATTTCTTCTTTGTAAATTTACTAGATGTCATATGACATAGTCTCAATATATAAAATAGTAAAATAGTGAATAAGATAAAATGGTGCAGTCTTCACGTACCTGATACAGTAATTCTTCAAATGTCTTCGTCGATCTTCAGTCTTCGAGGGTGATGTCTGATACTCAACTACCAAATTCTAACCTAGTATGAGACTTGACGTAGTCGACTAGAAATCAAGAAATGGTTTTGATCATCTAACATTGATTGAGATAGAAAAACTTGTGGGTTCAACCGAGCATTGCTCTAACAGAAAGTATAACTATATTTTAAAGTGAGTTAGGGTCCATTTGGTACACAATATTTTGTATTGCTAGTAATTGCCAATGCAGGTAATTGTAATTACATGATACTTGAATCACATGTAATAAGGTTTTGGTGTTTTGATGGTACAAAAGGATTAATATATTAATTTCCATATTATTTCTCATTACATGTTTCAAATAATTAAACTCATTAACAATTCCCACAAAAGCATAACTAGCCATTGAGATTTAAATTTCTTTAAGAAAAATACAAATCTTGATTTTCATCCTAGTTGCTTATATGTTGATAATTGATTATACATATACATTAGCATTATCTTCATTGATCTGAAACATAAATATAAACCAAACACAAAATCTTTATTGAGTGTATTCGTCTCAGACCTATAAAATTCTTTGAACCTTGATTATTTTTTTTCCAATTTCAATGAAACATCTTAATTCCAAGATTACCTTTCTCTGCCATATATATATTCTTAAAAACTATCATGTAAATGAAACTCTAAAAAATTTTAAACAAAGCTTTTGGTTGTTAACCTAACAACAAGCTTGGCTCCAACACCTCTTTGAATAGCAACTCCTAATCTATGAAAAATAAAATTGCCAAATCCACTACCAGCGTCATTGCTAACTAAACAATTTTTCAGACGTTTAAAAAAACACACAGTATCTTCGCCAAGTTCACCTAAAGTAGAAAAATCTAAGACACCCAATTCAATTAAATTATGTTTTGAATTAATATGACGATTACAAAGCTTTGGGCGGCAACCTAGCAATAATCTGGGCACCAACACCTTTTTGAATAGCAATGCCTAGCGCATGAAAAATGAAACTACCAAAACCACTAATTGCGTCGTTGTTAACTAAACAATTCTTCAGACGCTTGAAAAAATGAAACTATCAATGGTTATGTTTTTTTTTTTTTGATGCAAACAGAAAAACTTATCATTAATCAGGCGAATTTCCAACAATGTTTGCGTCCTCCAGTATTGCAGTAGCAATAAAACTTGGAAGATGATTAATCCAACATTTTGAAACTTTAAAAACCCTTGCGTGCCTTGCTAATTTATCTACAGGCTTATTACACTCCCTCTTAATGAACTTACATGTCCACAGAGGTTTATTTTTTAATCTAGTAATAATATCTAAGATTAATGCTTGGTTTCCCCATGTTGCAATCTTGTAATCCTTATTGACTGCATCTACCACTAGCCTTGCATCGAGTTCAAAACAGCAGGATTGCATCCCTAGTTCCTCTGTCCATATCAAAGCTTGTAGTAAACCCTCGCGCTTATTCTCTTCTGCACTCGGGTGTCCATGTGCATGCCTGCATCTTCCCTGTAAGAAGTCTCCTGAAAAATTACTCATGATTAGTCCATGTCCAGTTTGATTATATCCATCATATTTTTTAAAAGACGCATCACAACAGATTGAAAAGAAAGGAGATAAAGTAGGTATTCATCTTTTCTGAATCACGGGTTATGTGGTATTACTTAAGACTGCCAGTCTAGAAGTAATCATAGATTTACCAGTTGAAGAGTTTAAGTCTTGGACCAATTTGATAACCACCATAGGATTTGGTTTTATATTCTCAAAGGTACCCTTGCACATCGCCTTCCAAATTTCCCAAACAGTGTTAGCCATCTTCACAATCCAATCTTCTTCGATCTGACATATATCATTGTAAACCAGCCTTTGATCCAGTCCTGCAGTGATATGTTAGTACCTTGCATACTCCTTCCATCCCCTGAGACCGAGAACCAAACAGCTCTTGAGAAGGAACAATCATACATAATATGTTTAGTAGCCTCAACTTCTTGTTTACACATAGGGCATAGATCTCATGTGTATCCTAAGACCCTGGCCATACGTTCATTAGAAGGAACTATATCACTTATACACTTCCAGATGAAGTGTTTAATACATGGGAGAGTATTGAGTTTCCACAATTTCTTCCAGAACTGTATATCAGAAATAGTTGTATTAGTGCTGGAATTCCTTTTTATCTCCACCAGCTTATTTAAGCTGATTTCTTTGTAAACTCCCCATTCCTTGTTAGGGTCCAGACCAACCTATCCTCCCTTGATACTAGTATTCTCATGTTCATGATTTTTAAGGCATCTCCATCTCAAATAGGTGATTGACCAGGTACACCTTCCATGAATCCGTTTTTTGGTCAATCAGTTCTGAGACATTCATGTAAATATATGCTTTATTCAAGTCCCCTCCTTGCTTTGGTGGAGACTGCATTCCAGTAACCCAATTATCTTGCCATATTAAGATGTTCTTCCTGTTACCTAGGATCCAGGAACTGAAGTTTTGAACAAAACCCATCATTCCTTGTATACTCTTCTATGCCCATGTTAAGTTTTTTTTCTTCTTCACATGTAAAGCTGAAGTAGTCGGAAAATATCTCTCCTTAAGGGATGAACCCCATAATTATATTTTAGAATGACACAATCTCCAAGCTGCTTTTGCAAGAAGTGATTGATTGAACCATTTGAGGTCACGAAAACCCATTCCACGCTCTAGTTTTGTGTTGCATACTCTTAGCCATCCGATGAAGTAAAAACCTTTCTTCTCATGTTTGTTCCACCAAAAATCACGATGTACTTTATCCATATCCTTGATTTTCGCATCTGGGTTCTTAAAAATACTCATGTTATGTGAAGGGATAAGAGTGAGTACATGCTTAACCAAAATAGAACGACCTGATTGATTCACAAACTTTCCTCTCCACTTTGTTAGCATATGTTTCATCTTTCCAATAAGAGAAGAAAACGAACATGTCTTCTTCCTGTTCATAAAAATTGGAATACCTAAGTATGTTTTATCCAAACTCATCTTATTCATTTTTAAATTTCTCAGCAGAATTCTTCCATGTCTAGGATGGACATTTCTTGAGAAGTATACTGCTGACTTTTGAAAATTGATTTGTTGGCTAGATATTTCACTGAAGGAGTTAATCACTGATAAAAGATTGTTTACATTATGAATATCTGCTTTTAAAAACAACAGACAATCATCCGTGAATAGCAAATGAGAGACTTGTGGAGTCTTTCTTGATATCTAGATGCCTTCAATCCTTCCTTCGATTTCTGCCTGCGCAAGTGATCTTGTGAAGACCTCCATTGTAAGCACAAAAAGGTACAGTGAAATTGGATCTCCTTGCTGAATTCCACGAGTGGGTTTGAAAGTCTGACACGGTGAACCATTCAACAAAATGTGAACATCAGAGGTACTGATGCATTCATAAGTAAGATTGCACCACTAATTATTAAAACCAAGCATCTTCATTATAATATCTAGATAATGCTAATCAACTCGATCGAAAGCCTTCCACACATCAAGTTTTAATGTCATATATCCTTTCTTTATCATTTAACTCTTCATACAATGTATTATTTCCTAAGCAAGTGTAATATTGTCACTAATTTGTCTTCCAGGTACATGGGCCGCCTGCATTGGAGAGATGAATTTATCGAGGTGAAGCTTTAAACAAGTGGCAAGGATATTTGTAATCAACTTATAAGTAGTATTGCACAGTGCGATCGGCCTATAATCTCCAGGTAATTGAGGTGGATTGCACTTCGGAATTAAACACAAGTTTGTTTTGTTCATTCTTCTCAACATTCTACTACTGGCAAAAAAACTTTGTACCACCTTAATAACATCATCATTAACAGTTGGCCATTGAGTTTGAAAAAATCCAGGCGGAAATCCATCCGGACCCGGTGATTTCCACGGCTGCATCATCTTGAGTGTTGTAGATATGTCTGCTTCATCGTGGATCTTGGTCAGTGCTGCATTATCTTCATCGGGGCTCTTGGTCAGTGCTGCATCATCTTGAGTGTTGTAGATATCTTTTGCTTCATCAGGGATGTTGGTCAGTGTTGCATTGAGTGTTGTAGATATCTCTACTTCATCGGGGATCTTGGTAAGTCGAACAAATTATTGTTGGATGATGGATTAGTTGTAGACATTATTTCACTGAAATGTGAATTTAGCTCGCTCAGATTTTCCTTTTCCACTATACTGTTTGCCATCTGTGTCTTTTAGTGATTCAGTCCTGTTCCTAGCTTTCCTTTTATTTGCCTACAAGTGGAAATATTTTGTATTATGATCCACTTCTGTGAACATTTTTTCTCGAGATTTCTGCCTGTAGAATTCCTCTTCTCTACTATGACATTTTTCTATTTGCTTTTCCACTTCTTGCACCTTTTGTGTATTGTCTGCCATTGCATTTGGTTGTTGAAGTGTCGATAGTTCATGATGTAAGGCTTTGATGTTGCTTTGTATATTCCCAAAAGTATCCTTGTTCCATCTTGATAGAGTGCATCTAGTTTCAGCGAGCTTTCTATCTAACACATAACCTGCTGAACCATTGACATGCTTTAACCAAGCATTATCAATCTGCCCTTTACAAGAGTTTTCACATAACCAACATTGAAAAATTTTCCAATTTCTAGAGCTAGAGACATCATTAGGTGACAAATCAAGAAAAATAGGACAGTGGTCTGATCATAGGAAAGGTAAGTGTTTAAGATTAGCATCTGGAAAAGATAACAACCAATCAACATTGATTAAAGCCCTATCAAGTCTAGTTTTAATCTTTCCATTTCCATGCCTATTACTGGTCCAAGTATATGGATTACCAGTTTAGCCTAAATCATTAAGACCAGCATCTTCTATTATTTGGACAAACTTATCATCAAAGGAAGTACTACCTCTACTATTGATCCTTTCATCAACATGCAAAGTTATATTAATATCTCCTATGAGAACCAAGGGAGCAGTATTGTTAAATTGTTCACAAACAGTTTGTATGAATTCCCATCGGGTGCTTCTTTCCTAAGGATATGGAGAACCATAAACACAAGAAAAAAGCCATTGAGGTTTAGCAGGGTCACTACGGACAAGACAATGGATCATATTTTTATCTTGATAAATAATATCCAACTCAAATCCATCTTTCCATAACAAGCAGATACCTCTAGCCCTACCAACTGAAGGTACGTAAAAATAATTTGGGAAACCTAATGGCCTGATAAAACAAATTATCTTGTCAGAATTTATTTTGGTTTCCTGAAGGAATATGGTATCAGGATGCAACCTCTTATTGAGGCCACTCATATAATTTCTAGTATCGTTAGTCGCATACCCATTGCAGTTCCAAGAGATGATTCTAAAAATTTAAGTTTATCGAACAAAAAACAATAAATACCAAGTGATAATTGATTACCTTAACTGCATGGTTCTCTTGATTCTGAATATTAGTTCAGTGCTTGAGGCTCCATTTTCAATCATTTCTACTCCATCCATGAAGTGAGAGTGAATATTCATAGTACAAACCTTGTCACTGTCAATTGAGTTCCCACCATGAGCACCAAGGATTAGACCCTGGATAGAAGGATTATTACCATTGGTGAGCATAGGTTGGTTCCTATCTCTCTTGGAGTTTATATTATCTTTAGCATCTGTCATATCATCGTGGATCTTCTCAACATGAATATAATCACCAATCTGTTTTTCACCTTCCTTCTTGGATACTCTGATAAGTGCTTAAAATACATCTTTTGAATATCAATTTCTTATGCTATTATTAGCTATTTCTTTTGTATTATTGTATTTTATGCTTGGTTTTTTATTTTATAGGTATTTTGGAGTCATGCGACGTGGAATGAGAAAAAACGAAGCTTAATTCATCGCTTTGGTAGCCTTGGTCCGAGATGGCTCAAAGCACAACAAGGATGAGAAGAAATTGTGCAAAACAGAATTATTGGAGCACTTGCACTCATCTACTCAGGGCAACCTCCCTCCTTATATCTCAGATAAGAGCTAGGTCGATATTTTCTTCCTAAGTTCTATTAGTTCTCGACCAGCTCCCACATCAAGTTCTCTGCCTCTGCACCAAGGGTTCACGCCGGTAACCCCCAGTCTGATGGGTTCTATTTGATCGGTCAGGACATATTTTAGAAGCGAAAACATCACGGAGCAGTAATGAGTTGTCAGAGATGTTCCAGTTGAATTTAATCCCGAAAATACAAAGAAGAAACCCAAGTTGCTGCCATGGTATTCGAAGATAGATGGTGGTCGATTGATGAGCAAATAAAATCAGCTTTGATTTAGGAAAGATGGGTTGGTCTCAGATTCGAAAATGCAGTCCAGAACTTGAGCTCAAGGCTGAGATTACAAGGAACAAGAAGATGGTTTACTGCCATTACCTGTAGTGGATTAATGGCTAAGAATTGAAATGTTTTAGAATGTATGAATGATTAGGAGATGTGGGTTTGTTTCAGAGTTGAATTATGTGCATGGAATGAGTTCGAATTTGAGTTGAGCTCAAGGCAGAATCAAGCTACAAAGAAAGAACAAGACCACCAGTTTACACCCATCACATGTTCGATAAAAGTCCTAAGTGGCTGAGTGTTGTTCCAGTCTAATTATCTACATCTGTTAGCCATGGTTCTGTGGTGTTATCAAGGGTCCAGGGAGCAACACCGAGACAGAGAAGTTGGCTGAGTTATGGAGGAGATATGGGTTGTAGTTTGAGCACAAATTTTAGCTGAAATGTGTTGTTGTCGTGATCCGATTTGGGGTTCAATTGGTTTCGGTTTGGAGGAGATACTGCAAGTTGTTGAGATGAATTTCAGTTGTAGTTCGTGAGATTTTGGTCATGGTTTTATGTAGAAGATCAGGCAAAGAACTGCAATGGTTGTTGTCCATTTTGTCAGCGTGGTCGAAGTGTTTTGTTGAAACAAGAAGAGTAAGAAACGATGGGAGTCTACAGCTCAGTATGGATCGAGTGTATGGACTTTGGGTCGAGTCTTTTGGCAGAAGACAATGTCACCAGTGCAGCTGGATTGTGGGTCGAATATTGAAGATAAAGGGGCTGAGATTTAGAGGCCTGTAGGGTTTTGGAATATTGAGGTGTTGACCAGATACGAAAGTACAGGTGCAGGGATATAAAAAGGAAGAGCAATACACCCTGGACATCATCTCATACCCTCATCACTGCCGCAACACCATCATAAGAGGGGAGCTCTTGCTCCTCTCCAGAAACCCTTCATCAGTTCGCAGGCACCTGCCTGTTTGCATCACCACCTGCATACATCCATCTCCCTCATCATTCACAACATATCATCACCATCATCTGCATATCGCCTGCATACCATCTTCATCACCATCGTCGCAGCTGCAGTACTTCCATCTTTTGCATCACCACCAGTTCCGTATCCATATTCACAGCATACCATCCACACCATCAGAACTAGGTCCTGTCCAAGTCCACCGCCATCTACATCACCATCAGTTCACCTCCATCAATCAACTTCCACCAGTTCGCAGTAGGACCTGGATCTGACGAGCACAATACCTTCACCAGCATACAGGCAGCAGGGAGCACAGACAATACATCCCCAAGGCAGCAGCAGTTCGCATACGCCACCACCACTCCATTATCAACAGGACATACCTTCATCAGCACCATCAGTCCATATTCAACTTCAACTGCAGCTGTTTGGTTTTGTATTCCTGTTTTATTTGCTTCTTTGTTTGCCATGAACTCCAGTAGCTAAGCATCTTGATTAGGGACAACTTCAACGTCCGAACATGAATTCAAATTGATATTTAAACTGCCTGTTTTCTTGCAATTTATCTTGTTATTGTGCACTCTCTACGGTACCAATATTGTTATATGAATTATTCTTGAATCGTTTAAGTTGCAAATTGAATGGTTAATTAATAGTTCTATTGCTAGTTAAGACATCTTCGACCCGTAATTGTCTAGAGAATCTTGATACAAGTAGCTATACGTGGATATTGATGATGAGATTTTGTTAAATATTTATGTGTAGAGATTGACACTAGTAGATGAGTCGAGCCTATGTATTTGTCACTAGGAATAGCCTATCTCAAAGAATTTAATGCACTTGTTTAAGTCACACCTAGAGAGCGTACTTCTAGGAAACTTGGCAAGTAGAATCCGGTAGTCGAGCGCTTCCGTGTCCAGTGAATTAAGAGATTGCAGGATATTTGAGCGTACTAAATATTCTAGGGTTATTAGTAATGTGTACTTTGCAGAAACATAGCTATATCAATAAGATTTACGTTTCGTGACTGAGAAAGAATCCTTGATCATTCTCATCCTCATATTTGCATTATTCTATTCAGAAATTGAATTAACAACTTTAGCTCAACTCTCCCTTAGGAACGAACCTGCTTATCCGTATACTACTAGTTAGTGTAAGAGAAGTAAGGAATTTATTTTTGCGAGTTCGACACCTCGTCAAAATTGACGCTGCTGCCGGGGAGCAGTTGGTGGTTTGAGTTGTTATTTAATTTTCTGTTTTTCATATAGTTTTTATTTCTTTTAGCATTTACTGATTTATCTTTTTAGCATCTTATTTTTCAGGTACAAAAAAATCACTCGTCTTGCGTGTGCATAATTGGGAACAAGAGGTAAGTCTCTAAACGAGTTGTGTGCATAATATTTCAAGATGTTTCCTTTTGGGAACAATGTATATGGTTCACAAGACCGTACATACTATGGTGATCAATTTAATTCTCATTCTTATGACTTCCAACCATATTTGGGATATAATCAAAACCAATCTTTTGGATATGATGAACAATCACAAGGATGGGAGGATAGTTGTACTTTTAATCAGTTTAATTCTAGACATGTGCAGATGCTCGATCACATTCTTTATGAGCTAAAGGCAGTGGAACAACTTGGGAGACACCCAACCGGACCTTGTTTCAATGAGTCTTGCCCAACTCCTGATCGTATTTATGATCATTCACCCATTCAAAGGGATGAGAATTGGGCTGGAAACTATGAAAGTGGTGTGTATCCAAGTTTGGCGGAGCAATCTTCAAATCAGAAATTTGATAGTTTTGTTGAATATGCTATTCCCGTAATGAAACAAATGCTTCAAGTAACAAAACAGTTTTGTGAATTTCAGCTGAGTTACAATAAATCACTCCAAGAACTTTAACGGAATATAGACAACATCAGAAATGGCATGAATCAAATTCAAGAAGAACGGAACAAGGAAGAGGTTCAAACTCATTCTAACATTCCCATGGAAGCCAATATAAAGTATGATGATTCCGAAGAAGACGAATACTTAAATGTTGATAATGATGGTGTAACTAGCTCAACTCTTGATCGTCATAATGATCATTCGCCTATTCAAAATGAAGAAGTTGAGTATAGAAACACTAAAGTTATTAATGGTAAGACTTATGTTGTGTATGAGAGCGATGATGATTATGACTTCTTTGTGAATAACACCCCTAATTCAGAGATTGTGAATACTTTGAATGAGAAGTCAACTTGTGACGAAGCACACAAGGATTACGACAATTTGCTTATGGAAGATTTTGATTTCTTTTCCGATGAGGAGGACTTGGATATAGAAGAAACTGATGAAGAATGGCTCGTAAAGAGTTTAAATGAGAATTGTGATACTTGTGATGTAGGAGAATCAATGGAATTTTTCAGAAGTACTGAGGATCCCGTAATGCGTGAGATTATGCGAGGTTTGTCTAACCCTTTACATGAATCTCCATCTAATGATGATCCTCCCAAACTTGAAGTAGTTTCTCATAGAGTTGGTAATCCATCTTTTAGGGAAATACCTCATTTGGGGCTGGAATTATGTGCTTCAAAAGTTCTTTCCGAATTTCTTGCTTCCAAGTATCCACCATATGTGTTTGAGTCTAATACCATGCAGGTTTGCGAAGAAAAACCAATAGAAGTGCCTTCCACTTATGTTTTGTATACACTTCCGAGTGTAGAAACGACTAAGTGTGGGGGTGACTCTTATGAGACAATGGTTTCATTTTTCCCATTATTTGATAATATTATTGTGAAGCTTTTGCTATATATGCAGATTGTTTTGTGGGTGGATCCTCAAATTTTCAGATTGTTGATATATGGGGAGTCTATTTTGAATGTTTCTCGTATGCGTCAATCAGGTGCACAATTCCAATTCTTACTTCCTTGTCTTTTTCAACTATTCCTCTTATTCTTTTTGCAATAGTTTGAAACATTGAGGACAATGTTTGATTTAAGTGTGGGGGTAGGGTATATTAAGAACAAAAAAATTGACGTATACAAAACTCTAACTTTTAGAGATTTTTGAACAATTTAGAATAAACACTAGCCTTTCTAAGTAGATGGAATTTTTTCTTGACGATGAGGTATATTTCAACTGAGTCGGGATTAGATACAACCTAAATAGCTTGTTTAGTGTTTATCCTCTATTATTCCGAAATAGCTATGAGTTGGAGTATCAGTTTATGTAACTTGTATATAATTTGTAGTATATAATTTGTAGAGTTTGATGCCTTTAGTTAAAAAAATAAATAAATAAAATTGCATGATAAATTTCAAAATCTAGAAACTTGTGCCTTTAGGATGACACTACCAATTTAAGTGGACGGAACCATCTTGGTTGCAGGAGTTGAGGAACCCATTAACTAAACAAACAGAGCTCAGGTGTTAGAAATTATATGATAGTTGTTACCATATATCTCGGAATCGTCACCATATCGCTTTCTGTTTTTATTTTTGCAAACTTTTTGTTTCTCTAAGTGATTTGGTGGGTCACTAACATCGAATTGTTATTACTGCTAGGATAAAATAAAGTGATTGAGTTACTACTAAAAAAAAAAAAGACCAGACTAGTTAGACCATCCGGAGTATATATATATATATATAAATGAAATATGAAAAGATTGTCGCCTAAACAAGCGTGGAATGCAAGATCCACGGGAATTACCATGTAATCTGCTGACAAGAAGCATGCGCTTGGATCCAAAAGATCTAATCATGTTGTCGATTCAAAAAAAAAAAAAAAAAAAAAAGATAAAGAAAAAAGTGGAAAAAAAAAAGTTATTATTATCGTTGTTCAATTAATAAATCGACCGCTGGTTCCCTTGTATTTGCCAGTCGAGTTGATCTAGACTTAGGATTATCGACCACTGGTTCCCTTATATATTCCAGCTGAGTTGATATTAGAATTCAGACCAGTATCTCAATCCATTAGATCTTAGGTTCATCTTGGCGGTGACCTTCAGACAGATATGGGAAACACCGTTCACTTTAGTCAACATTCGCAAACATCTATTTCTATATCCATCTTCTTAATATATTCATGTGTGATTGTGGTTAGTTAGATTCTGAGTATTGTGGTTTGTTCAACTTTCTGAGTAGAGCTTTGTTTACTTATATATGAATTGGATTTGCATTTGGGTACTTCCTCCTGTAATTATTTTGGATTCGTTCATAGATTTTTCACATGTAACTGGAATTTAGAGCAAAAGGTTTTGTAGGTACACCTCTTGTAAACCTTCACGAGACTATAAATCATCCATTAGGGACACCTAGGGGTTCAAAGGCTTGTTATTTATGCTAAAAGTAACTGTAATCTCAACGAGACGGAGTTGTTGTATTTTAGTTTTGTTTTGTTTGCTCGAGGACTAGCAAAGATTAAGTGTGGGGGAACTTGATAAGTGCTTAAAATACATCTTTTGAATATCAATTTCTTATGCTATACTTAGCTATTTCTTTTGTATTATTGTATTTTATGCTTGGTTTTCATTTTATAGGTATTTTGGAGTCATGCGACGTGGAATGAGAGAGAACGAAGCTTAATTCATCGCTTTGGTAGCCTTGGTCCGAGATGGATCAAAACACAGCATGGATGGGAAGAAATTGTGCAAAACAGAATTATTGGAGCACCTGCACTCATCTACTCAGGGCAACCTCCCTCCTTATATCTCAGATAAGAGCTAGGTCGATATTTTCTTCCTAAGTTCTATTAGTTCTCGACCAGCTCCCACATCAAGTTCTTTGCCTCTGCACCAAGGGTCCACGCCGGTAACCCCTAGTCTGATGGGTTCTGTTAGATCGGTCAGGACATATTTTAGAAGCGAAAACATCACGGAGCAGTAGTGAGTTGTCAGAGATGTTCTAGTTGAGTTTAATCCCGAAAATACAAAGAAGAAACCCAAGTTGCTGCCATGGGATTCGAATATAGATGGTGGTTGATTGATGAGCAACTAAAATCAGTTTTGGTTTAGGAAAGATGAGTTGGTCTCAGATTCAAAAATGCAGTCAAAAACTTGAGCTCAAGGCTGAGATTACATGGAACAAGAAGATGGTTTACTGCCATTACCTGTGGTGGATTAATGGCTAAGAATTGAAATGTTTTAGAATGTATGAATGATTAGGAGATGTGGGTTTGTTTCAGAGTTGAATTATGTGCATGGAAAGAGTTCGAATTTGAGTTGAGCTCAAGGCAGAATCAAGCTACAAAGAAAGAACAAGCACTACACCAAATTATGGGATTAGAAACAGAACTGAGCCGTTACTAAAACGGGTTATAACGGCTCTTGCCTGTTGCAAAAATGGGTGTTACATTTTTTTGTAACGGCAATGGAGCGTTACGAATTTTGGTTGTAACGGCCTTAGTAACAGCTGTAAGCCGTTACTAATTTGCCACGTTGTAACAGCTTAGGGCCGTTACGATTTTTTTTGTCGTAACAAGCTAGAGCCGTTACTACGTGGAAAATTAGTAACATGCCGAAGCCGTTACTACGTGGCAGGTTGAAACAGCTCATAGCCGTTACGAATTTTTTCGTAACAACAAAAAAATTACTGCCAGTCAACATTGACCTGGTCTAAATTAGTCAATATTGACTATTTGACCAGGTCAATATGACCTGCAGTTCATTTTCTGCCGGAAATATGTCGAAATTCCAAAATAATTACCTGTACAAGTCTGTCATTCAATCCATACAAATTCTATTATACATTTAACAAACAATGATAGATTTCTCTGTTCTTTCAACAACTTGAGAGAATTCCTAAGTTTGAGGGAATACAACATCTGCTTAGAAACTTAAAAGATTGCCTAAGTCATGTGTGGCCTAAAGCTCATACAACATTTGTTTACAACTTAAGATCATATAAGATAAAACTAACAAAAATAGAACTCACATAACAGTCTCTGCCTTCTCCTGCGTAATGTTTCTCTAGCAAATCTGGAGCACTTCGCCTTGTCCGACGATACGTCTCAGCACCTAGAAGAAGTGAGTTGGTACCTAAGCCAATTCAAAAAAGAGAACAAAGTTACGTCCAACTGGTGCCAGGGATTGCGAATTATATCAGTTAAAAAGCTCAATAAAAAATAGTCCACAAACACTTTATTAGCCAAACCAACAAGTTATCAGCAGCAACAACAAAAAAACCAAGTAAAAACATAGGATATATATTTCTCCCAAAGTTCAAAAGCCCGTGGTTATGCATGGGAGAGGTTGTCATTGCCTAGACAAGCTCAAAGCCTAATAAAGAGTAACTCAATTAGGATTAACAGGACAATGACAACAATTACCTGGGCACGAACGAAACCACTGATGTTCAGTATAGGTACCAGTGTCATCAATATGACCAATGTTAAACTGACTAAGAGTCTTTTGCCTGCATTGACCCAAGCAAGAAAATCCAGTTAAACAACAAGATATAGAAAAAAAATTAAAAAAATCTAGAACTTTACCCCCGGATAATTATTTATGGAGTTAGCGGGACACCAAGAGGTTTTTAGCCTTGGTGTATATGACCAATGTTAAGCTGACTAAGAGTATTCTTGGACATGAGATAAAGTGACAGACCAAAATCCCAGAGAATGATGATGACGAATCCTTAAACTAGTAACAAATCCTAGACACGATATAATGAACGCCAGCAGAAAATATTCCTGCACTATCCTTCCTCCCTTGAAAAGGGTGGCACTCTTATTAAGTACATAGTATATCTAAATTACTCCTGTGAAAAGGTACCGAGCTTCCCTGCTCAGAAGTTCTTCCCAAGTCCAAATTCATTTAACAAGGATTGCACCTTTACATACAGCATGTGACTCCTAACGTTTGCCATAAAACAATAACTTGTTATATAGATCATTGTTGATTGAGCAACAACAGAATTGAGAATATCATATGCTACTAAGAACTACCAATAAGATCAAGAAAAATAAACACAATATAAATCATAACACCATGGCTTGCCTGAGAACCCAAAACTAATTTTTCAAACTATTCTCATGGTTTATATTTTGTTTTAATGCTTGGTTTATTCAAGGTAAGAAATCAGAGAGTAGTAACCTACTTCTGCAAACATTTCAAAAGAAAATCCTTTGCCCCCACTGACAGATGCTCAGGGATGGGTGGATGAGATTTGTCGTCCCAGTGTGAAAGAGAGAAGCAACCTATTTAAAACAATAGTTAGTCATGGTTTACAAATTATGTAGGCAAACCAAAGCACAAAATAGTGCCTACCTCTTGGAACTGTTGACTCCAAGGAGGTTTTCCAGTAGCCATCTCAATTATAGTACATCCAAAACTCCAAATATCAGCAGAACTAGAACGGAAAAAAAATAAACAAGAAATCATTGAAACCAGTCAGCAATCTACTTCCAGTTCAAAAAGAGAAAAGGTGTGAAGATCGGCAAAAAGAACACGAAACCATCAAACTTTTAGGAGATATTCTAAGAACTTAGATAGCGGTCTATTGGGATCCTTACAAGCTATGTACCGTTTGTAGAATGACTTCGGGGGCCATCCAGTATGGGGTACTCTTCATTGACTTGGTACCTGAAATAGTGGCCTGCAAAATTCCACGAGGTTTAGCTAACAAGGCATGTCCAAGATATAAAACAAGTTTATAGTGCATCACCAAATAGAAGAAATGTAAAGAAATGAAAGACTATATACCAGCTCAACAACTTGCTTGGATGCTCCAAAGTCAGCAAGCTTGATACCACCATTGTTATCTACAAGAATGTTTGCCCCCTCATTGTACACCGAAAGTATAATTGGTTAAGTAAGAAAGAAAGAGCGAGGGCATGAACCAAATTAATGGAACGGAATATACCTTGATGTTCCTATGCATGATGTCGTTCCTATGGATATACTCTAGCCCCAGCAACATCTGTTTCGTATACTTTCTTATTACATGTGTTCAACAGATAGGTCCTCATAACATCACTACTCACCGCAACTCAGTCCTCTACAGTCTGAAGACCACCAAAGTGAATATATTTCTAAAATTTAATGAATTAGAGTAACTTACCGTCTCTGGGAAAGAACCAAGCTTCCCTAGAAGCGATGAAATTGATCCTCCAGAAACAAATTCCAATAAGATGTTTAGAGTTCCTTCCTCTCGAATAGTTCCCACGTACCTCTGTGTAACAAAAACAAAGGAACAAAATCACACACCCAAAAGAACAAACCATCCCTTGGATAAGACGAGACAGAAATCATTACTCACCACAATGTTGGGATGTGATAAATTTTTTAACAGTTTGACTTCTTCCTATAGCTCCAGAATATGAGCCTTTTTTTCCATCAAATCAAATTACACGTTATAATTCACAAGAACCTCAAACATACTGGAATAAAATTATTCTACTAGCAGAAATTGCCAGTTTTTCATTGTATTGATAATACAAGTCAACATTTATAGTAAATAAATATGTAAGATAAAAGGTTTTGATTCAAAAATCAGTGGCACTTTCATTTATTAGGTATGTTAGGGATCATAATTAACTTTCCAATTTCAAACTACGGATCTACTAACTCATCACCAACTTCATTAAAGTAAACACTTTTTAAAATTCAAGTAAAAATCATATAATCTGATCGATACCTGCACTTTCTCTTTGGAAGCATATTCGATGGAATCATAACTGAAATAACAGAAGTGTGAGATCAGTACTAGGGCACAGACACAAAAACACAATGCCCAAATTTAAATTACAAAAAAGAATTTGATTACTCAAAAAAGAATCTGATTACTCAACTAAGAGTAAACCCTAATTCCATGTGAAATCCAAAAATGAACCCTAAACATACATCCATACTTCAATCAAGAACAAACCCCTCACAAATTATTCAATTTATACATCAATTACACACAACTCAGAGTTAATTTGAGAAACCCTAAATCAACTTACCATTTTTGCTGAGTTGAATCAACACTTGATTTAACAGCACCGCCATGAATCATCAGGGTTCTCAACAGATCCATCATCCTTTCATGATTTCTTCACCTTAAGAACAAACCCTAACCCTAACTCTCTCCCTAATTCATCACCTCACACAGAGAACCTAAATCTCTTACTGGTTCTCCTTCGTACATCAACAATTACACCATCACCCTCATCATCTATACAGATTCATTCATCAACAATCAACAATCAACGATTTCTGTGATGAAACTAGGGTTTCATCGCCTGAGAGGAGAGGAGAGGAAAGAAAAGAAAAGAGCAGTAGCAGAAGAGAGAAAAGAAAAAACTTAAAATGAATCCCGATCTGTCAAACTGCTGAGATATCCTCAAAAGCATGCATGGGAGGAAATATCCTCTGGTATAACTCATCGTGGGTGGAAACATAATGCCACGCATGTGAATGTCACACACACATTCTAAAGGTGTTACGACTCAAGTGTTACCAAGCACGTGACCGAAACGCCTAAAAAAAAAAATCGTAACGGCTTAGCCCTGTTACGAATTTTAAAAAAATTAGTAACGGCTGCCGCCTGTTACGAATTATTTATAACAGCCATTTGTAACGGGAAATTTGTAACGGCCCATAAGCCGTTACGAATTGCTGTTACGAATCCGGGAATTTGGTGTAGTGAAGACCACCAGTTTACACCCATCACATGTTCGATAAAAGGCCTAAGTGGCTGAGTGTTGTTCCAGTCTAATTCTCTGTATTTGTTATCCATGGTTCTTGTGGTGTTATCAAGGGTCCAGGGAGCAACACCGAGACAAATAAGTTGGCTGAGTTATGGAGGAGATATGGGTTGTAGTTTGAGAACAAATTTCAGCTGAAATGTGTTGTTGCCGTGATCTGATTTGGGGTTCAATTGGTTTCGGTTTGGAGGAGATACTGCAAGTTGTTGAGATGAATTTCAGATGTAGTTTGTGAGATTTTGGTCATGGTTTTATGTAGAAGATCAGGCAAAGAACTTCAATGGTTGCTGTCCATTTTGTCAGCGTGGTCGAAGTGTTTTGTTGAATCAATAAGAGTAAGAAACGATGGGAGTCTACAACTCAGTATGGATCGAGTGTATGGACTTTGGGTCGAGTCTTTTGGCAGAAGACAATGTCACCAGTGCTGCAATGCTGGATTGTGGGTCGAATATTGAAGATAAAGGGGCTGAGATTTAGAGGCATGTAGGGTTTTGGAATATTGAGGTGTTGACCAGATACGAAATTACAGGTGCAGGGATATAAAAAGGAAGTGCAATACACCCTGGACATCATCTCATACCTCAATCACTGCCGCAACACCATCATCAGAGGGGAGCTCTTGCTCCTCTCCGAAACCCTTCATCAGTTCGCAGGCACCTGCCTGTTTGCATCACCACCTGCATACAACCATATCCCTCATCATCCACATCATATCATCACCATCATCTGCATATCGCCTGCATACCATCTTTATCACCATCGTCGCAGCTGCAGTACTTCCATCTTTTGCATCACCACCAGTTCCGTCTCCTGATGCAGTTTTACAAGTGGTAAGAAAAGGGTTTGATTCTCGGACTTGGGAAGTTGTTGATTTTAGGACTTACTTAAATAAAATACTAGAAACAAAGAAAAGATTTTAACAATGTTGAGAGATACTGGGACTTAGGATTCCACCAAACTTCACAATCAATTGGTTCATACAATGATTCATAAAAAATTTAGCTCTTTTCTAGACTCTATTTCTTTGCCAAAAGTAGATTTTATAAAGCATTAGATGTAAATCGTAAGCATAGTGCATCAAAAGTTCTTAGACTAAGCATACACTATCAAACAAAATCACAAATAATCAATGAAAATCATAAATCGATTAAAAATCAATGCAAGAAGTCTTAAGAATCAATTATAATTACCAAAAATTGTGAAACATGGCTTCCTCCGTCATCCCAGTGTTGGGGTTTAGCTCCGCATGGTGAAAACACGTTCAAAATTGATATTCATAGCTCAAAAAGTGCTTACAAGAGGTGAAAAATAATAAAGCAGTGAAATCGCAACGTTTATTAGTGTTGCAAGATACTGTTACAGAGAATGATAAATTAAATGTGTTGCAGAATAAAAGACTGTTTCTATGAGTCTGTTCTTCGTGTTCTTGAGAACGACACTTCTGAAGTGTCAGTTCTTCGTCTTCTTCACCTGCTGCTGCTGCACCTCTGTAATTCACCTCTGCAGCGTGATTTTATTCCTCTGCTCTACCCCAAACTCTCGACACCCCTTCGTAGACCTCACAGAAGCATATATATACACAACAGGTCGATAAATCTCCCAAGAAATCTTCGATTATTTTCTTCTTCTTCACGGCCAAGTTACGGATATTTTCTTTCCTTCTAAACTCTCTTTGCGGCTTCTGTTACCTTGTTTATCTCCATTTCCCTGACGTGAGCAGATTCTCGAGAATATCTTCCCTCTATAATATGTAACTGCCATATTAAGCTTTCCAAACTACCCCGAGATAACTCTTATACACCGTTTCATCGTGAAACGATTAAACCCGTGTTTTTTTCTTCGAACCAAACCCTGTTATATCCCTATCTAATCCAAACAGGACCTAAGCAAACCCAATCCAACAGACCCGAGAAGAACTCGTGCAAAATCATCTCAGCAGAGTTCGAGTATTCTTCTTCCCTGTTTTAGCTTCAAACGGATAATCCAGCCAAAGTTAGTCGAATCAAACACATATACCATGCATGTTCTTCTCTAACAAGTCCGACCCAACAGAAATCCGTCATTCAATCTCATTCGAAATGTCCCAAAAATCCAATCCTAATTCCGTTCTTCCTGCAAAGATATTTCCCGCCAAAAGCAAATTTTGAATTAGAGAAGAAGATGCCTTAACCAACTGATGGGTGTGAATAACAATTTGGTTTCCCCTTAGTAATCTGGTACCCCTTATCCACTGTTGGGGTCCATTTAGCAATTTCTCTTGGGTGAAAATAACATTTCTTCAGGTGGTTCCAACATATTTCCGGGGTGCCTTTAACGCATATTCTGGGTTCCTTTAGTAATTCCGACCGGGGGTGCAAATACCACTTTTCGAGCCAATTTTTCCACACAAGAGCTTATTCCTCCAAAACACCTACAAAGACACAAAAAGCCATAATAAATACAAAATCGAGCACTAACAATACATATAATTGAGATCATATTAGACACATAAATGTGTCTATCATCTCCATCTTCACAGCATACCATCCACACCATCAGAACCAGGTCCTGTCCAAGTCCACCGCCATCTACATCACCATCAGTTCACCTCCATCAATCAACTTCCACCAGTTCGCAGTAGGACCTGGATCTAACGAGCACAATACCTTCACACAAAGATACAGGCAGCAGAGAGCACAGACAATACATCCCCAAGGCAGCACCAGTTCGCATACGCCACCACCACTCCATTATCAACATGCCATACCTTCGCCATCACCATCAGTACATATTCAACTTCAACTGCAGCTGTTTGGTTTTGTATTCCTGTTTTATTTGCTTCTTTGTTTGCCATGAACTCCAGTAGCTAAGCATCTTGATTAGGGACAACTTCAACGTCCGAACATGAATTCAAATTGATATTAAAAACTGCTGTTTTCTTGCAATTTATCTTGTTATTGTTCACTCTCTACGGTACCAATATTTTTATTATGAATTATTCTTGAATCGTTTAAGTTGCAAATTGAATGGTTAATTAATAGTTCTATTGCTAGTTAAGACATCTTCGACCCGTAATTGTCTAGATAATCTTGATACAAGTAGCTATACGTGGATATTGATGATGAGATTTTGTTAAATATTTATGTGTAGAGATTGACACTAGTAGATGAGTCGAGCCTATGTATTTGTCACTAGGAATAGCCTATCTCAAAGAACTTAATGCACTTGTTTAAGTGACACTAGAGAGCGTACTTCTAGGAAACTTGGCAAGTAAAATCCGGTAGTCGAGCACTTCCGTGTCCAGTGAATTAAGAGATTGCAGGATATTTGAGCGTACTAAATATTCTAGGGTTATTAGTAATGTGTAATTTGCAGAAACATAGTTATATCAATAAGATTTACGTTTCGTGACTGAGAAAGAATCTTTGATCATTCTCATCCTCATATTTGCATTATTCTATTCAGAAATTGAATTAACAACTTTAGCTCAACTCTCCCTTAGGAACGGACCTGCTTATCCGTATACTACTAGTTAGTGTAAGAGAAGTAAGGAATTTATTTTTGCGAGTTCGACACCTCGTCATACACCTAAGCATCTTGGCCTTTATTGGTACATTGTTGCTCATACTCCTCCATTGTCATAGCTCTCTCACTTAAGATCTCAGCTACCTCCTCACGGACTTCATCATCATAGTCCACTATATAACACTGATCACATAAGTTACGGGGTTGCTTAACCCAGTGATATCTTATCCATACTGGTTCTCTTGAGTTTGAGTTCCACCAGTCACCTCTCTTAAATGGTTTTTGAAATCCACTTCAATACACGCAGTGATCATGTTACCATAACGTGGTCTTAAATTTTTGGGTACCATGGATATCTTCTTCCCCAAGTCTTCAATAACTTCATCAACAACTGCTACATGATAATGTTCCAGTAATAAACCCTTGAATTTCACATTCCATACTTGCCTTATAAACTCATAGTCCTTATAAGCTTTTTCGGTCTTGTATTCTTGTAGAGCTAGCAGGCATTTGAGTACATTCCAAGGTGATTTTTTCATAACATCATTCATATCTTTTTGAGAATTAAACTTGAAGACATATAAGTTTTTCCCCACTACTCTGACTTACCTTCTTTTGTAGTTCTTCCAGAGAAGGTTCAACTCTTGTTTCACCTTTGAAGGTTCAACATCATCATCATCCTCGTTCCTGGTCATCAGCTTACCTATCAAACTGTTTAACCAAATATTAGCAGCTTCATTGAGATTTCTTTCAGAACCAATAGCTCCTATACTCTTCTTGATATTAGCTTGCTTCATCTTTTCAGTTATTTCCATAACTTGACTGCCACTAGTAGAATTCATCTTCACTGTTCTGGAAGCAAAAAGGGCTTTTCTAGGGTTTGAAGAATAGCTATAATGAATACAATATCTACCAATGCACCTCCTTATGTATCTTATATTTAGGGTTGAGGTAAATTTAGTTATCACGAGAATATTTGGTTTCCTTATAAAATGCAAAGGATAAAACCAAAAGAGGAAAAAATCTTTTCTATTAGGTGTCAAATTAATGTAGACCGGGTAATGCTGGGTTTTACTAGAATCACAGAACAACTTGAGGGGAAAGTTTGGTTTTTGAACTTTTCGGAAATGAATCGGTTAGTTCAAATGGTATCTCATGGATTCAAACATTAGACTCGGAACTTGACAGTGAAACTCATATCGTAGAATACTAAGTTCTGATACTTTTCTGCGTGGCAACACTACTGGATGTGACATTAGCAAAATTGCTTGAGTCGAAAACATTGTCTTGAGAGAAATACAATACCGGAACACTTCAATCCAAAACTGGAGATAAACCATACTAGCTAATCAAGAGAACCTGCATAAAAAGGTATTAGAAATCCATTTAAGAGAGAAACGGGATATAAAGGAAAAGAAGGAAAATAGCTTAAATGAGACTACCAAGGACTTTCGTGACGATCATCTGAATTACAAAATGTAAAAGATAATAATGAACAAATAAAATTCAACTTGAAACCAAAATACCCAAATTGAAAATTCAACTTTTCCATCAAGACACAAACATAATCTTCCAATCAACCATTAACAGATTTATGAAATCAACATTTATGGAACAAAGAAGTAAATAAAGTAGAAGAGGATCATGAGTTTTTTTTTCGTTTTGATTAATTATCAACACCAAATTCTCATCTTACTTGTGAAATCCTAAGTTGTAAATGTTTGAAGAAGAACAAGAAATGGATGATGAGTTTTTACGGAAAATCAAGATAAAAAAAGTTTAGTAAATGGAGAATTTTATTACTCCATTTACACGTTTTTTATTGGCGAATTGACATAGTTCGTGGGCTGTATAGCTGATCGACCTTGAGACGGTCCTAAATTGAATTTCTGCAAGACTCTGTAACTTTATGTTATGTATTATTGCTAGAGTTCTTCTAAGATTAATTTGAAAATCACTTGGTTGTATTTATCACTTGCTACAAATTCACTAGAAGATTTCATATGGTATAATCTGTAAGCATTTTTTTTTTGTTAGCTAATCAAACTAATTTTTTTGATTAGCACCGTTTTTAATATGATGTTTTTATTAGGGCTGTCAATGGGTATGGGTCCTCCCGGGTATCACTAGACCCGGACTCGGATCCTACTTATAAAGTTCAGGTCCGGTTCCTAAAGATTCCGGATACGGTTCTTAAATTTGCGGACCCAAAATCGGACCCGTTTAAAATCTCTGGTACCCGTCGGTTCCGGTAACCCGTTGGGTATTAAAAAAACTATAAAGAAAATCTTAAAAACTTAATTTCTTTCTCTTTTTAACTTGAATCTAAATTATTTTTATAAAAATTTATTTTTATTTCTTTATTAATGTACTAAATAAAGACTAAATGGAAGAAAAAAAAGAAAAATGGAAAAAAACAATCAAAGCCAAAACTAGCAAAATACTTATAATTTTGCTAAAAAGATGAATAAAAGGATAAATAACCGGGTACCCATTATCCACGGGTCCCGACGGGTATTACCCGTTTGGACCCGTTAATATTCGGGTCCAATCGGGTAATTACCCGTCGGGTCCTAAGTTGCTAATGGGTCCAACTTTAGGACCAAGAACCGGACCCGAATCTAACGGATCCGGTTCCGGGTAATGGGTGCCCATTGACAGCCCTAGTTTTTACCCTTTAATATCAGGAAATGTATTGCCATAATATCATCAGGAAATGTATCATTTGGTAAAAATATATTACTTTTGTTCTTGGCAAAAATATGAAATGTATTGCTTTTGTTCTTGGGAACATTAATTAAATACCCCTCCTTTTCAAGGTCTTCACAAATACCCCTAAGATCTTCACAAATACCCCTAAGGGGTTATTTTAAGTGGATAATGAAAATGAACTAGTATTTTTTTGGATAATGAAAATGAACTAGTATGTTCTTGACGCATGAAAACGTCAACCCAACCTCCTACGGAGGTTGAATTGACTTAATATAATCTTAGATGTGCCAAAAATTATACCCTAAAAACTTAAAATATACCTTTTAGGGGTATTTATAAAGTTCTTAGGGGTGTTTGTGAAGACCTATGAAAAAAAGGGGTATTTATTTAATTCCCACTTTGTTCTTGGCAAAAATATCATGAGGAAATGTATTGCCATATAAAAAATGCTTCCTATACGAAGAAAAATCTCAAAAAATATTACGAAATAGAGTGAGAACCAATTCCTCAACACATATCTCAATGATAGAGAAGCGGCCAAACTACTGTTGAATATTTGATTTCAAAATCAAATATTTATGGGTTAGATTAAATGTAAAGTTGTTGGAGATAAAGCGTAAAACTGTCGGTTAAACTAAGATAGATTGAAGAAGTTCTGAGAACAAGGTACGTGTCTGTTGGTTTCAAACTTTGTAATCGACAAATCAGAATCGAAGATTTGAAATTCAAATCCTACAAGGCCCTGCATATAAGGAATGGATTGAACAGGCATCATTCCCTGCGATACTGAACAGACACTAAACATGCCTGTTCAGTATCAATATAAGCAAACCAACATGCCTTGATTGGCATAGAAGCAATCTTCCTTCTTTTCTCTCTATCTTCTAAACTCTTTCTCCATTTAGCATCAGTCAATTACTTACAGTATATAAATAAGATTTCAAGGTTGAATTGCCAACTTTGTTGATTGTCGATTCATACAAAGGCTTGTTTGTATCCTGGGAAGCGGTTTGCTATCGATCCCATCAACAACTCTGAAGAGTGGGAGCAAATAACGCTTTAAGGACAGCGTATTAACGCGTCTCAAGCCAATATTGTTGTAGGTCATTTTTCATTGCAGGGATTATTTCTAACAATCTTAAAGCGTTATTTTCTGCAATGGAAGAAACACAGGTGGCTTCATTCAAGGTTATGAATCAAGACTTTGTTCGTTTAGATCGTTTTGATGGATCAAACTTCACTCGCTGGCAAGACAAGATGAAGTTTCTTCTCACTACATTGAAAGTTTTTTACATCCTTTCTGCCACACCATTGCTAGCACCCACTGAAAAAGACACTGAAGAACAAAAGGAAGAAAGGAAAAAGCGAGAAGAAGATGAACTAATTTGTCGCAGCCATATTCTCAATGCGCTATCAAACCGTTTATATGATCTGTACACTGAGACGCAATCAACAAAAGTCATATGGGATGCCCTTGAAACTAAGTATAAGGCCGAAGAAGAAGGTACGAATAAGTTCTTAATTACTACTTATTTTGATTTTAAAATAAGCGATGATAAGCCATTGTTAGCACAAGTACATGAGTTACAGATTATTGTGAACAAGATTCGTGCTCAAAGCATTGCCATTCCTGAATCTTTTCAAGTTGGTGCCATAATCGCAAAGTTACCACCAACTTGGAATAACGTCAGGAAGAAATTATTGCATGATTCAAAGGAGTACACTTTGGAACAACTTCAGAAACATCTTCGCGTGGAAGAAGAAATTCGTCTTCGTGACAGAAAGGAAGTTGTTAATGAAAGTTCAAAAGTGAATCATGTGACGGAATCAGGTTCCAGTAATCCTAACAAGGCTCTTCAACCCAAAAATGAGAAAGGAAAATTCAAGAAACCATCCAACAAGAACAAGAAGAAAGGAGCCTGCTATCATTGTGGGAAGAAAGGACATTATAAAAAGGAATGTCTTCATCTCAAGAAGCTCCAAAAGGAAGCCAACATGACAGATGAAGTAGTAGCCATGATTACTGAAATCAATATGGCAACGACAACAACATCTGGATGGTGGTTTGACAACGGTGCCACAAGACATGTCTGCAACGATGTGTCTTTATTCAAAACTTATGAAAGTGCGATGGCAAGGAAGTACAAATGGGAGACGATGAGCCGTGCCAAGGTCTCGGGCAAAGGAAGTGTTGAATTATTCTTCACATCAGGAAGAAGATGACTCTCATTAATGTACTTCATGTTCCTAGTATTAGAAAGAACTTAGTTTCTGGAAATCTAGTCGGAAAGAAGGGAATTCGTTATGTTTATGATTCCGGAAAACTAATTCTTACTAGGAATGGCCAATTCATTGGCAAGGGATATGCTTGTGATGGAATGATTAAATTAAGTATTAATGAAAATAATCCTTCTCTTTATGTTGTTGAGTCTTGTTCTTTATGGCATAGTCTCTTAGGTCACTTAAATTATAATTCTATCAAAACAATGATGAAACTTGGTTATATTTCTGCTGACCCTATAGATATAAGTAAATGTGAAGTCTGTGTGCAATCTAAGATGACTAGAAAACCTTATCCTAAGGCTGAAAGAAACACACAGATGTTAGAACTTATACACAGTGATATTTGTGAGTTAAATGGAAACTTAACTCGTAGTGGTAAGAGATATTTCATAACTTTCGTTAATGATTACTCTAGATACTTGTATGTTTATCTGATGACCACAAAAGATGAAGCATTTGGCATGTTCAAAATTTTCAAGGCTGAAGTAGAAAATCAACATGATAGGAAAATCAAAATACTGCGTAGTGATAGAGGTGGTGAGTATTTTGAAACTGAATTTTCTAATCATCTAGAAGAATTGGGAATAATACACCAACGGACTGCACCATATAATCCACAACAAAATGGTTTAGCCGAGAGAAAGAATATGACTCTTGTGGATATGGTAAATTGTATGCTTGCTAATGCTAACTTACCAAACAATCTATGGGGTGAGGCTCTTCTTACTTGCTTGTCATGTACATAATAGGATTCCATCTAAGAAAACTAAAGTATCTCCATATGAATTATGGAAAGGTAGGAAACCTAACATAGGATACATGAAAGTGTAGGGGTGTCTAGCATACTACAGAGTCCCAGATCCTAAGAGAACCAAGTTAGGACCTAGGGCCATTAAGAGTACGTTTGTTGGTTATGCAAAGAACAGTAAGTGTTACAGATTACTAGATTTGGAGACAAATTCTATTGTGGAATCTAGAGATGTAGAATTTTTCGAGAACAAATTATCTAGTAACAATAGAATTGAGGATTTACCTTTAAATTCGTCACAGCTTGGCATCTCACAGAAACAAAGACCTGTAGAGGATCAGAATCATAATAAGCATAATGAACCTAGAAGGAGTAGTAGACCTAAAAAGGCAAAGCCTCTACATCCAGATTTTATTGATACAAGTGCAATAACATTTTTAGTAGAGGGTGATTTAGAAAATGTCACTAATAAAATGCCATTAGTTCTGAATATAGAAGATGATCCCAAAACTTACAGTGACGCCATGTCTTCTAGAGATGCAGCATTCTGGAAGGAATCAACAAACGATGAAATAGATTCTATCATTTCAAATGGTACATGGGTTTATGTTGATTTACCGCAGGGTTCAAAAGCTATAGGTTGTAAATGGGTGTTCAGGAAGAAATATAATACTGATGGTTCTATTCAAACCTTTAAAGCTAGATTAGTAGCCAAGGGTTTTAGGCAAAAAGAAGGTATTGATTATTTTGACACCTATGCACCTGTTGCCAGGATAGTTTCAATTAGGGTTTTATTTGCATTAGCATCTATTTTTCACTTACATGTGCATCAAATGGATGTGAAAACTGCATTTTTGAATGGATATCTTGATGAAGAAGTTTACATGGAACAACCTGAATGATATGTCTTACCAGGACAAGAAAACAAGTATGTAAACTAGTTAAATCTTTATACGATTTAAAACAGGCTCCAAAGCAATGGCATGATAGATTTGATACTGTTATCTTATCTTTTGGTTTTAAACATAATACTGCTGATAAATGCATATATTCTAAGGTTTATAAAGAATCCATTGTTATTATATGTTTGTATGTTGACGACATGTTAATCATCAGCAACAACATGGATGGTGTAAATGAAACCAAAGAATATCTTCACTCAAATTTCAAGATGAAAGATCTTGGAGAAGTTGATACAATTTTGGGTATCAAAGTCAGAAAACATGGTGGGGGTTATGCTTTGTCTCAATCACATTATATTGAGAAAGTGTTAACTAAATTTCAGCACCTGAAATTTAAAGAAGCAAACACACCATTCGACTCAAGTATTAAATTGAGTGAGAATAATGGCAGGGCAATTGCGCAACTTGAATATGCAAGTGTTATAGGCTGTTTAATGTACATAATGCATTGTACTAGGCCTGATATAGCTTACGCAGTTTGTAAACTGAGTAGATATACAGGAAGACCAAGCCTAGAGCATTGGAAAGCCATTGGGAGAGTTCTCGGTTATCTAAAGAGAACTTCTAGCTTTGGTTTATTTTATAATGAGTTCCTCTTTGTACTAGAGGGTTATACCGATGCAAGTTGGATAACCAGTGTTAAAGATAATAGCTCCACAACTGGTTGGGTTTTCACTTTAGGTGGAGGGGCAATTTCTTGGGCTTCCAAGAAGCAGACATGTATGGCTCATTCAACAATGGAGTCGGAGTTCATAGCATTAGCCGCCACTTTGGTAGAGAAATTTGAGTGGTTAAGGAATTTGCTAATTGATATTCCTTTTCCTATACAACCTTAAATCAAGCCAATTTCAATGTATTGCGACAGTGAAGCAGCTTTATCAAGGGCATATAGCAGTACGTATAACGGAAAGTCTAGACATATTAGTCTACGACATGATTATGTGAGGCAGTTAATACTGGATGGCATAATCACTATCTCATATGTGAGATCAAAATGCAACTTGGCAGATCCATTTACCAAAGGACTTGCAAGGGAATTGGTAAAGACAACATCTGCAGGAATGGGACTGAAACCTTTAAGTTAATTAGTCACCTGTAATGGTAACCTGACCAACTACTAGGAAATGACTAGTTTGTTGGTTTAATAGGTAAGAACAAGTTACTGATAAGTGACTAGATTCTGCACTACATATAGTTGTCCCTATTATGAGTAGTGTTGGCCGTTATGAATAGGAAGGTTGATTCTTATAAGATCTTAATGAAATTCAGTTCATTATGAACAAGTTTTCGAAAAAAAAAATAACGGGAAAACTGGAAGAATTTCACCTATATGAGCATAGAAGTGGTGCCGCTTCTCATAAGAGTTATAGGTTTCTCTTGGGATTGCTCATGAAGCCCAGGCAAGCACAAGGCCATAATAGTGCTAAGCGAATAGTGAATTCTTATTACTACTGTTGTATCTGTGTGTGTGACTTTTCCGGTTCTTTCACGTACAAGTCATGGTTTAAAGCTACAGCTACCAATAACTTCGATTGAGCTTTGAATTGTCAACACTAACCAAAGGTTTAGTCAGTTCTGACACCTTTGAGTATGCACAGAAACAAGGTTTGTAGTTGACGAAAGCTAAATTTATATTTAATCTAGTGGGGGATTGTTGAATATTTGATTTCAAAATCAAATATTTATGGGTTAGATTAAATGTAAAGTTGTTGGAGATAAAACTGTAAACTATAAACTAAGATAGATTGAAGAAGTTACAAAACAAGGTACGTGTCTGTTGGTTTCAAACTTTGTAACTGACAAGTACTGTAACTGAAGATTTGAAATTCAAATCCTACAAGGCCCTGCATATAAGGAATGGATTGAACAGGCATCATTCCCTGCGATATCGAACAGGACACTAAACATGCACATTCGGTATCAATACAAGCAAACCAACAGGCCTTGATTGGCATAGAAGCAATCTTCCTTCTTTTCTCTCTATCTTCTAAACTCTTTCTCCATTTAGCATCAGTCAATTACTTACAGTATATAAATAAGATTTCAAGGTTGAATTGCCAACTTTGTTGATTGTCGATTCATACAAAGGCTTGTTTGTATCCTGGGAAGCGGTTTGCTATCGATCCCATCAACAACTCTGAAGAGTGGGAGCAAATAACGCTTTAAGGACAGCGTATTAACGCGTCTCAAGCCAATATTGCTGTAGGTCATTTTTCATTGCAGGGATTATTTCTAACAACTACTGCTCTTAGGAATCTCCTGGGAAAAACAGTGCCGTCGCCGACACACCGTAGAATCCTTCTGGCCATATGCGGTGAGCAAGTTTATCCTTTCAAATGGGTAAGATTGTCGAGTCAGCAGTCAGTCGGCAGATAGCCGCGTACGAGAAAGACACATTCAAGCTGAAAACATAAATCTCGACTGACAACAACCACGCGCGCGTCTACTAACACAGATTTAGACGTTTATGGTTGAAAGCTGATAAGGAGTGTCTAGATTTTTTTCTTTAGATCATTTTATTTTACTCTCTCTCTCTTTCTCTCTGTGGTCAACAAATTAGTAACTTATATCATCAATTCAATTCACCTGACGAGTGAAGCTCAAATCAATTTGTGTAACCCTAGATTTCTAAACCAACAACACAGATTAATCAGCAGAATGAATCTACAAGCCTCGCATTACAGTGTGAGCATTCCACTGACCTTCACAGCTCCAACTAAACGTATCAGCCATGTAATCCGAGCTAAAGGTAACATTCTTGTCATCGTTCTTTTGCCCTAATTTTTGTTATCTCGCGTTCATTTTCGCCCAATTGATGATTACACCAGTTAAAATTTGCTTGAATAAAAACTTTTTATGTCAAGAATGGAGATCAGTTGACTAGCTCAGCTCAGACTGGTGGTAGAGGGACAAACATCAGGGACTACCTTTGCTTTGATACTAGCAGAAAAGAGGTCATGAGTTGGAAGAAGGCTCAAATAGGAAGAAAAAAAATGACTTCTGAAAATAAACCTTTTTTTAGATGGATGAAAAGTAGAAACCTAATATTCAATTGGGAGGAAATCTCGAGTAATGTTTGGAAGATGATACTATGATCGGATTAGATTCTTGTGTGGGTAGACAAGAAAGGAGTGTGTGATGGAATGTTGAAAGAGAATGCAATAAAGCTTGTTACGTAAAGAAGCACAATTGCAGAAACACATTAAACATGATTTGTTAGCATAGACTGGTGCCTTCTTTAGTTCTCTATTGAATTGTAAGCATAGTTAGTTCTATAAACATTTTTTTTCTTCATTTTGTTGCAGCGGAACCCACAGATAAATCTGTTGAAATAATGAGGAAGTTCTCTGAGCAGTATGCTCGTCGCTCAGGAACATATTTCTGTGTTGATAAAGGAGTTACATCTGTCGTCATTAAGGTAATCCAATTGTGAAATTGTTTGGCGTTCTTGTTACACAACACATAGTGTTCTTATATCGTATTGTTCTTGGTTCATGTTAACTTAAATATTTCACAATTTATTGCTTCTATATGATTTCCAAAATAGTAAGGTTTCTCTGACCATCTTCTCGGGCAGTTTAGTACCTAAACTCAACTTGCGAGTAATCTGATGTTTCCAACAAATAGCCTTACTATCCAGCATGCAGTTGGTTTCCCCTTTGTGATTACCAAGTATGTTTTTACCGACTTGCAAGTTAAAAAGGAAAAAATAACTTCATGAGAAGCATACAGCATCTGAGTCTCATCTCCGTCCTATATCATACCTGTCCAACTTCTTATGTGAAGAGATCCTCAGCTTGCACACTAGGACAACCAACAATTCAACAAGCCCATAGTATTTGGATTCTAGGTGCATGATATCAAGGATCAACAATAACTTTGCTTACATTATAACTTAAAATATAATTACCAAAATAATTACATATTTTAATATGGAGTTAGGTTTGTTGTTTAAATTCTTATCTGTCATTTATGGGCTGAGATAGCTCTATAAAAGAATAAGTCGAGCTTTAACGTGGGTTTCAAATTCTTAGTGTGTTTCTCCTTTATTTTCAATTTGGCTCAAGATTTTCTTTCAGAACTCTACACTTTCTGTATAAGCCTTAGTAAAATTGGTATGAATTTTGACTAATTTCTGTTATATTATATGCTTACTTATAACAATGTCAGACGCAATGTAATACTACTCTGTGGCATTATTTATGTGGGATTAACATCTCTAGCCAAAGCATATATCACTGAAATTTCTTTGTCAAGAATGCCTTAGAAAGAAAAAAATAGGAACCTTGACCCTGCCATGAATTAATCCAATTTCGGAACTTATCTCACCGACATACATACAACAGAAAGATAGGTGGATAAGTTCACTCTGCTACGAGGACTACAGTGTTGTATTGTTTAGTTCTTGATTGCTCCAGTGTTGATTGCTCTTGATAGGCAGATTTAGTTCTTGATAGGCAGATTTAGTTCTTGATTGCTCCAGATTTAGTGTTGATTGCTACGAGGACTGCAGTGTTGTATTGTATTGTTTTGTTCTTGATAGGCAGATTTAGTTCTTGATTGCTCCAGTGTTGTATTGTTTCATTGGTTTTGGATTCAGAATTGATAGCTCCTACCTTCTGAATTCTTTACAGAATCTTCCCTGTTTCCGTTGAATATGTATTCAAGATTACTTTATATACAAGCAATTCACTCTGCAATTCAAACAGGGACTAGCAGACCATAAAGATTCACTTGGAGCTCCACTTTGCCCGTGCAGGTATACGTTTCTTCATAGAAAAGTTCATTCATAAAATCGATAAATTCTTTCCCTCTCTCTCGTTATCCTTGTGTTGACAGTGTCAAAATTGTACATTCTTTTACGAGTTCATACTCTAATATTGCAGGCACTATGACGACAAAGCTGCAGAGGCAGGACAGGGATTTTGGAACTGCCCATGTGTTCCCATGAGGGAAAGGTAGATTGAACCACTCTACGTAATTGAGATTCTTATATTATTTTATTATGATCGAAGCATTGCCGTGAAGCAGTAGCTTGTGTATGTTAGATGCCTCTTCTGCACTCAACTTTTTTCATAATTTTCCTCACAAATGGGTACTTAATGTTTCTATCTACAGATAAAAATAGACAAGGATTTGATCTTTTGTTAAACATTCCGGATTTTAACAATAAATGCAGCTTTACAACTCTACATATAAAGTTCATGAAGTCACCTAGGTTATGCAATGTAGCATTTAATCTTCTTTGGTTTAATGTATTTGTTCAATTTGCTTTCAACAGGAAGGAGTGTCACTGCATGCTTTTCCTCACTCCTGATAATGATTTTGCTGGACAGGATCAGGTAATCCTACAAACCCCACAGTGATATGTCCTCACTCACTATAACACTAAAAGTGTGTTTCCTAACTCTGGATAATTATGGGGAATGTTCCTGCATGCCTACTGACCAGTACGTTCTTCTCAGCATTGAACATGTAACATATGAACATTTCCCTTGAGGTTAAATGACCTTTTGGTCATTTTGGTTTGCTAGCTTAATGATGCAGTAATCTTTCATTTTAAATTTCTAGCGGTTCTTAGGAGTTCGGATATCTGGAGGAGAAGGCATGATCACCTTCTGACCCTTTTTTGCAGTTCGGATTCATAGTATTTGACATAGTTTCCTCCCTTCTCGTATATTTCATATCAAGGGTCAATAGTACTGCTCAATAACTAACCTAATTTAGCAACTAGGATTAAACAAGACAACTGTTGTAGTTTGTGGTTTTATAGACACCATGGAAGGTGGGTTTTCTTTGCCCTTACATTTTACTGTGTTTCCGGCAATGCAGACTATCACCATCGAGGAAATCAAGGAATCAACATCAAAAATGTAATTATAGTGCATCGAACTTCACTTTTTGAGCAGTTCTTACTTGCCCACTTGTTCATACTAATCATTGAGCATATATTGTTAAAATTTCTGTAACTCTTGTTTCTTGCCTTTCCGTCTCTTTGTATTGCGCTGTGTTTGGCAGTGATCATATAAAATACACGTTGCTTGCATATGAAAGATGAATAGTTAAATTTTCGTTTTTCTTTTCTTAAGATTAAATTCTCGTTTTAGTTCAATCTATAATGGTCAATGTTGCATCTTTGTCCCTTTCATTTTTGCAACTCGTATATTCCGGTTCAGCTAAACAACATATGGTTCATGTTTTAATAAGAGTGGTGTATAAAGACATTATATGAAAAGCAAACCAAACATGGTTTGGTCTCTATAAATATAAAAGGCCAATTTCAACGGGTATCAGATTCGCTCATCACTACCGGTAAATCCGAAAGGAAAGTAAAAGTTAAGCTTACTTTACTAAAGGCTATGGTGTCTTTTATTACACATCAGTGGTGCGGTTCCAGAGGCTCAAAATTAAAGATTCTACTGGTACTTCAGCTTTTGTCAACGGCGATGCTAGTAAGTTAATAAAGTAGGAATTACTGTTTAGTCCAATTTTTCATGACCCAGTTAATGGCTAGTCCACCCATGAAAAACATTTACTCGTTAGTCCAAAAACATGTTTTTGGACTAGATTATTTACTCGCTAGTCCAAAAACTTTGTGGAGATTATAAAGTGTATTTTCTAAATGCCTAAAACACCCTTATAGATCTAATTAGTATCAACACATGTAAATATTACTAGTAATATGTTGCTACATACTAGTAGTATCAATATGGTCATACTACATATCAATATGTACTATATTAATAGTAAAAAAGAATATGTTACTCGTAAATTAAGTAACTACTCTACTATACTAGTAGTAACATGTGTACTAGTAATATACTAGTATACTAGTAATATAGTACATATTAGTAAACTAGTTTACTAGTATACTAGTAACTAGTAATATACTAGTTTACTAGTAAACTAGTTTACTAGTAGTACTAGTAGTAACTAGTACTATACTAGTAACATATTAATATGTAATATCAATATATAACATACTACATACTAATATGACACTACATATTAATATGTAGTGTCAATATATAACATACTACATATTAATATGTAGTGTCAATATTAATATGTAATATCAATATATAACATACTACATACTAATATGACACTACATATTAATATGTAGTGTCAATATATAACATACTACATATTAATATGTAGTATCAATATATAACATATTGCTACTAGTAACATATGTTACTACATACTACATTTGTTCTATATATGTTACTACATACTACATATTAATACTAGTAGTTACCAGTATACTAGTATTAATATGTTACTACATACTACATTTGTTCTATATATGTTACTACATATCTTACTACATATTAATACTAGTATACTACTAGTTACTAGTAAACTAGTATTAATACTAGTATATATGTTGCTACATATTACATATGTTGCTAATAACATACATAGTATATTATATGTTAGGGTTAGTAGAGTAATTTTACTCTTTTCAAATCTTTTTTGGACTAGGGAGTAAATGTTGTTTCCCGCTGGACTAGCTACTAATCCGGGTCGGGTTTAGTGGACTAAACAGGAAATCTCTCGTTAATAAATGCTAGACCCGACGGGTTGAGTTCCCCTCGCTATACAGGACGGAGTGCGGTGGAGCAGATCCGCAAAGAGACATTTAAATTAATAATCTTAACTCTTTAAGGATGGAGCGCGCCTACCGAACTTAACCCAATATTGTACGTAGTATATAATCTCTCTTTCCATTACTAATAGTTGCGAAGAATGCATTGTATGGGACATGCGAGTTTCAAATAAAAAAACAAAACGACAGAAAAAAATAAATAAATATACTATCTTCCATTCAACTTCCATCAATGGGCTTTCACCGAGCTAGATGATGGTGATTTTGGAGGAGCCACCTTCTTGGAACAATCCTTGAGGTTTCTTGCAGCCAAAGCAGCAACTTTTAACTGATCATCACTTGTAAAATATGCCACCCTCTTCTGACTAAGCCCCAACAAAGAATTAGGATTCTTACGGGAACAATCATGATCGAAAGGTAACCGATGTGCAAGACAAACTTTCAATTGACAACGTTCACAGGTAACGTAACTGTAATTAGGAATTGTCCCCAACTGTTTCTTGCATCTTTTAACAGGGCACCTTGGTTTTATCTTCTTTGATGGATCACATTCTTTAGAATTCTCGTGTGATCTTATTTTCAGTTTCTCTTCTTCAGTTCCTAAATTTGTAACCTCAAGCGTAATCGAACACTTTTCACAAACTACAACTCTTCGGTTATTTTGTTCGATTTTTGGACATTCATGGGATCTGCAAGATTTATGCTCCAAACAGAAAATCTATAACAACAACAAAATTCAATTAGTTTTGCCCAAGATTATAGGTCAACGATTTGATTAAGGTTTAAGAAATTACCTTCGAACAGTTATTACAGTTGAAAGGTAGAAAATCGAGTTGATTGCATCCAGCGAATTCACAATGTCCACCAAGGTCTGGAAACGCTTCTGTTCCTCCTCCCATTTGATTGATTCCTTTTCTCTGATCGGATTGATTGGTTGCTTTATATTGAAGAAAATCTTGATTAGTTAATTCTCTTTAAGAATACTATGTTTGTTTTGTTCGACTGGTTACATGTATTTATAGTTTTTTCTTGACTTGGGAATTAAGATAACGGATAACTTATTCAAATAGGAAAGAGAAATAAGATGGTTCTAGATTAGGGGAGGTCGGTGTTTAGACTGTTACTCGGTTTAGTGGGTCCTACTCATAAATAACTATAGCCGTTGATTAAACTATTTCGAGGGTAACATTAACCGATCGAACGACTATCGATTAACTAAATTGAGTTTCTATTTTCTTTTGTTATCCTATCATGCGGAATTTCCCAAAACCGTCTATTTCCTTTGGGCAAACGTCACCCCTTAACTAAGTCTGGACAAGAACGGGCACCAACCCTGTATTGGCTTGGCTTGTGACTGAACTGTAAGGTCGAGCATAGAAATATGCCCGCCAAATCACGGGTCAAATAGGAGTGGATTCCAGTTTTTTCTTAATTGATAAGAGTTTCGAACTCTGGTCAATTGTATCGTCACACGGTCAATTTACCATTGCATCAGGCCTATTCCTATGCACACGCCCCGGCTATTGTATGTGACCCTTCTTAATTTTTTGACATCTATTTAACTAAAAAACCCGTCCCCTCCAAATCTCCTTAACTGTTTCACTTTTTGAGAAAAAGTAGGAAGTAGAAAAAAAAAAAAAAAAAAACAGTTAAGAACGGGCCCTAGCTCAGCTGGTCATCCCCGTTCCCCAAAAAGTTTAATGCGCTCCAGGAGGTCCCAGGTTCGAGTTCCCAATGGCGTAATATTGCAGGAATTAACATGGAAGGTAGTGTTAGTTTGCCCCCCTTGTGACACAATCTCGGCCCCCTCCCGTCGTTTCGGCTCCTTGGCTAGGTTACCCATGAGGCTCGCTGGTAGGTTAGCACATCAACCTGTTCAATTAATGTAGTAGTATGTCGTTGGAGCTTAGCTTGTTAGGCTTCCAACTAGTTTCATGTACACTACACCATATCCTGGTTTTATCAACGCTTCATTTTCGGAGGTGCGCAACGGATATAGATGTTGCGCAGTTAACAACGTTAATATCCGTTGCGCACCAGATTATCCGTTGCACAAATTATTAATATTTCATTTAATTAGGATTAACTAGTGGTACAACGTATGTCAACGTGTACAACAGTTGCACACCGTAATGGTTTTTTGGTAATATACGATATTTATATGTGCTTTTTATTAGTTCTTTTTTTCTTTATTAATTTTCTGATATTTTATTTCCCTCTTTCTATTTTCATCGAAATTTCAGAGAGAACTTCTTCTCACATCTCTTCTTCTTCGTCAAAACATACCTACCCAATACTTCAGAGAGAAGACAAAACTTTTCTCTTGAAATTAAAACTTTTCTTCACCAAAACTCATCTCTATTTCTGCTTAGTTTCCTAAACCTAATCTCATCAAAACCCATATTCAAGAAATCCCGATCTACAACAACAGTTTCCTAAACCTAATTGTTACCCTGGAATTCGAAATCAAATCATTCAACCTCTGATTCAGCAGCAGTTTGTTGGATTATTATCAGGTATAAACTAGTTTGTGATTAATTTTATTTTCATCTGAAATCATTTGATAGAGTTAGGGTTTTTGATTTTGACCTAAATAGTATCTCAAAGAGTTAGGGTTTTTGATTTTGACCTAAATAGTATCTGAAAGAGTTAGGGTGTTTGATTTTGACCTAACTAGTATCTGAAAGAGTTAGTGTTTTTGATTTTGTTGTTTATTTTTGTTAGATTTAGAGTCACATACGTAAATTTTTCTCTCGGGCTTTCTATCTTCATTTTTTACTCAAAAAGAAAAAAAGGGATAATCTCTAGCAATTAAAGGAATGATTTTGGGTTTAAATTGCAAATTCAAGTTCAACCCACTCTCTGTTCCGGCTGAATGTGTAGTCTGCAAAGGTAGGGAATTTTCCTTTCCTTTCTGAATTACGGGTTTTTGTTAATTGATGCTGCAAATGAGTATTTGATTTTTATTTTTCTTTGATATTTCATAATTGTCGCATATCAATGAAGAAGGGTAATTTCAATTCCATCTGGTTTCATGTTTTTGTGTGGAATTTCTTAGCCAAATTGAAATACTCGTCTTGTCGTAGTTGCCGAGAGATAATTTTTATATGACTTGGTTTTAAGTTCTAATAAACTACAGTATGGTTACTATTTTGATTTTACTAAAATCATATCATTATTTTCATTTTCCTTGTTCTTCTTTGAATGTCCTGATCATGCAAGAAGACTTACTCATTTTCCTTTCGTTTTTCTTACGCATTGAACTACATATGAATCCAAGTGTTTGTAAATGATTTATAAAGAACAAAAATGATTTGCAGCCATTAACTACTAGTTTTCATTATGAATTTAAATATAAATATTTGAATCGAGTTTCTAAAATTGCCCAACGGCCGTCGGTGAAAATGACCCAATGAGTTTCATATTTGAAAACTCCACATACACCAAGAAATCGAGATTTCTTCAATAATTTTAACAAAAAATGAAACTAAAATATACCAAGATCTTGTGTTACTGTTGCCCGGTTTGATGCTTCGATTTCCATCGATTATATATAGTCTTGAAAAGAAAAACCATAAAAACACTTGTTCATTTTGCTTTCTCTTGGTTACAGCTGCTGGTACTCCATGCTTATTTTCTAATTTGGTACGTGGCCTTTGGTTTGGTGTAAATTGATTGAGGTTTAAACAAAAGAATGAACTTTATACTTTTTATCCCATATGTGTCAACTGTTTTCAGTGCTTTCCTCGATGCGCCACCTTGCATTTAACATCTTAATGATCCCTTGAGAAACTGTTTTAGATGCATGATTTTCGTAAGCTTACAAGTAAGTCCCCAACTTTTGGTTTCGGTTTACTTACTGTAGTACTTTTAGTATCCATGCATTTTAGTATATAAATTAGTTTTGTGTACTTTATGTCTATGATAACCCTCTCGACAATTAGGACTGCAATGTGAGATTAATTTTCTGTTGCTACGGGCAGTATCATCACCTACTTTGGCTAGCGATTTATCTCCCCATTTATGAATGACTGTCTTCAATCTTGGCATTTAAAATATAATGGTCATGTGCTTATGGTTTGGCGATCTTGTAAGTGTTGTTTGCTTCCTATGGCTAACTTTGAATTGGCTCTTGAGTTCCACTGATTTGATTTTGTAATATTGTACGTGGATCTGCTCACTTTCCGCTTTTAAAGTATTTTACGCTCTCAAAAGTGTTTTCTGGAAGTATTGGCTAAAGCTATCTTTGGATTCTACAGTATTTGTATAAGCTTGTGGCCATGATTTTTTGCGAGATAGATGACTCTACTATAGCTGGCTATGCATATCCTTGTGATAATAGCTGGCACAACCTTATACCATAGAATGAGATACAGCACTATACGTTTACATTCATTTAGATTATATATTTACAGTGGTTAGTTTGCGGATTCTTAATGGCTTGATTGTTGATAGAGCATTTAGGTTTGTTTGTTAGATACTTTAAGGACTTTCAATTTATGACTGCTGATTAAACTATGATAAATTTGCATCCATTTTTCTGACTTTTGGCATGATAATTTGGTAACAATGACGGTTTTGGTTTTAGATGCGTTTGCGACTTACTTTTAGTGTACATAAAGTTGCTTTTGCAATAAACATTTTAAATACAGAAGACTTTGTGAGGGGCCGAGCAAAACCGGTTGGAGAAACGATGACAAGTGAAGCCGGTACTGGCAAATGGATGTCTCTTGAAGTACGGATGTTTAGCCATACTTGCCTGCTCTTATTGTCAACCACATATCATGTGGAAAAACGGATACTGTTTTTGACCATAGCATCTGGGAGTTGCTCACTGGTATAACCTATAGAGGAGTGTCCAACATGCAGGTTGCAGTTGCTGTAGCTAATAACTAATAAGGTATGCATATGTTTTTTTTCCCTCATATACTCGGTTATAAAACTTGGCATAGATTGCCATAATTGCATATTTTTGTCTAATAATTGTTTTAGGATAAAGTGAAAGCACTAAAGTAGGAGCCACAACAACAAAGCTTCAGTCTTGTAGAAGTTGTTTCACATGAGACAGCTGAAAAGGTTCTTGAAGAAATAACCTGTGAGGTAGAACTCATTTGTCTTGGATAGTGATGATAAGTGTTCCTTTGAGCACCTGGGGCCCAATGGTTGCTGTAAACCAAAACTCTATAAGGTATCGTGAATTACTTTTGTGTATCTGGTCTATTTGTAGTTTACCTTTCATTAATGCAAAGACATTGTAATAAATATATACCGTCTTGTGGACCACTAGCATGATGAATGCATTAGACTTTGGTGTTATCATGCAAATATGCAATTCTTCTTTTTGGAACAAGACAACAAGTTTTAGAGAAATAGATTGTAACTTGGCAACTTCGATAATTAGGTGGATTGATGAGGAAGCTCTGGAGCAAGCCCTAACTGCTGCTGTGACATGTACAATTCTGGATCCTACTGGCCCCCGACGCTCTCGAGTTCTTGCCAATTTTTATAAGGTAACCGAACTCATATAAATCTAAAGCTCTGATTTTGTTGATAGTGCCTCACCTTATGCTGATTATTTGGGTGCTCCTTACCAGGATGAACGCTGCTCAAAGTTGAAGATTTATCCAATATTGGAAAAGGTACATCATTAAAACTTTTAACTTGTTAAGTGTAAATCCTAAACTTTCCTTCTCTCTGTAGCATTACATTACAGCTACTGTTGTACTAATACCCTTATTCTTCTTTCCCATGCCAGGTTTATCTGGAGAGAATCTTGAGAAAACCTGAAATTGATTCATTTGCTGAAGACCTAAAAGAGCATCAGGTTAATTTGTTTTCCCTCAAGCTGTTCACTCTTTTCTTGCTTCGCTTCATTACTTGATGTTTGGCCGAACAGATCAATGTATCAAACATCATTGTCAACCTTCACGTTGGGGGGGGCCTGGGGTGGTTGACGCCCTGGGTAATGTTCTCAGGCTATGGTATTGGCATTGCTGAGGGTATGGGCAGTGATAACTTGAGTTCTTGGGGGGCGGGGTGGTTAGCGCTCTGGGTAATTTTCTCAATTTGAGTCCTTAGTTTTAATTTTTTAGATCAGTAGATAAATATAATATTCTTTATAAGAAGGGTAGTACATCTTTCTCCTCACTGTATGGTTATTCTTAAGACTCATGGAAGCTCAATTTGAGTCCTTAGTTGTCCTCACCGTTTGTTGCGTGATGTTACCAGCCAATAACATAACCAAAGCCAGTTTTGACTTTTTTTTTCATTTCGGTCAACATTTTATGCTTCCCTATCTTTTCTTTTTTCTTGTTTACTTTGGTTTGTTTGTTTATACCGAAAAAGAAATTCAGTTATTTAAAGGTTAACTAAGCCAATTGTTCTTCTGCTGGCTCAGAGGATCGCTTCAAAAATGATTTACAAAGATAGGATATATGAAGGGATCCATTGATCAGGTATGAACTTCTTTTAATGATGCTAGATTGTCTTTTACCAGTATGAAATGTTAAGTGTAGACCTAGTTATCTTATGCCAAATTAGAGGTAGAGACATACCAAGTAATAGGTTACTTGATCCAGAAACATATCCATTTAATAAACATTCATGGAAAAGGTTACCGGATTAAGAAAAAGTCAGATTTATGCAGTTGCTATTTTGCTGTGATGCAGCTGAGTCTGTAAAAATGCTCGTCTAGTTAAGAATTATGACCATTGGCCATTATTGAAGTACGGCTGCTTTCTCTCTGATGAGTCTTGGCTTGATGCTGCTTCTTCCTTGAAAGAGATGGCTCCTACAAGAGCAATGGGCATGAGACGGTAACCTTTGATTTGAAGATACTGCGTAGCTGCTGTTACATTGGATTCTATCAGCTTCACCAATTATGCTTTAAATTTAGTAGTCTGCGGCATTAGAAGGAAAAGACTGTTATGTGACTCCTGATTGTGTTATTTTTATCTCATATGCTCTTTTGCTTTGTCCTTTGTGATTGTTATATGTTATCTCAAACTTAGGAATTTTGGTTTTGCACGAGTCTTCCTCAATAGTTTCTCATAAGAATTTTGTTCTGTATAAACTGCTTGAATGTATTTGCAGGTGCAGAAAACTGCCGGAATTTAAGCCGGCAGTAAAAAAAATTTCTTTTCTAAACATTTTGCAACGGATATAAACGTAGGAAAGTAATCCGTTGCACATATTTCTTATAATCAGCAACGCATATAATCGCTACCAAATAAACAAAACGTCGACAAAAAATTATTGTGGGACCCACTAAGTGTTTTTTTATTGTTAATATGCGTTGCACAAATTCATAAATACGTTGCACAAATTGGAAAAATAAAACGTTGCACCACCTATTGTGCAACGTTTATAAGCGTTGCTCAAATTAATTTGCGCAACGGATTACTTGCGTTGCACACTCATGCGCAACGCCGTTTTGCCAACAGTTATTAACGTTGCACAAATTATGCGCAACGTTTATAAGCGCCACAAAAAGGCTGTTTTGGTGTAGTGGTAATAATCCTTATCCAATAAATCAAAATTTTTTTTTTTAAAAAAAAGTTAGGTAATAAAACTGTTTCCAATTTTTTTCCTACTTTATACGACGTGTCAGCATTTTGTAACGTAGGAAGTATGTGTGGCCCGACCACATCGTAGCCGCACCCCATACATGCCTAAAAAAGATGTTTGGCATACCAGGTGGCATGGCAAACCAATTGCACCGCTATGGGAAAAACACGGAGCGACCGACTTTCTAGCGAGCGTTATTGACAACAACGCTGGCGATATTATGAGTGTCGTTGATGTTATACATTACATCGAACGATGTAAATAGTATCGCTGGCGATAATAAGATTATCGACCACTAGATATTTTGCAACGACTATTTCCCCTACTGGTTCCTATATATACGCCCTCGTATTTCTCCATGTTACTCACACATTCAACCTATATTTCACCAATTTCTCTATCTTTATTCTCATTTTAAATTTCATAATCATCAATGGCGAGATCCAATGAATATAGGAATGTTATTATGAATTGGTTTCGATTACAGCAAGAAATGCAGTGAAGGGGGTTGCAAGAACTTGATGATGAGGAAGCTGAAGATAACAAACTATCGACACTTTGATGCTTGTACATACGGGCCAAATACCTAGAGTTCCAGAGCCACAAGAAGTATTCTCAAGAAGGTATACGTATCGAGGGAGAGAATTTTACCATCAGAAGCTGATGCACGATTATTTTCTTCCCAATTGTGTGTACTCTGATCAAAATTTTCAAGGACGATTCCATATGCCTCGTCATCTGGTGATAAAGATTATTGAAGAGCTTTGTCGAGTAGAACCTCAATTTAATTATAGTTTGATGCACTCAATATTAGAGGTCATAATCCTGAACAAAAAGTTACTTTGGCTTTAAGGATTCTAGGTTATGGCACTCCAGTGGATGCGAACAATGAGTATCGTTGTATGGGTAAACAACTTTATTCACTTACCTTTCATTGTTTTGTGAAGTAATGATTAATCATTTTGGTCCAACATATTTACGAAAACCAACCGAGGAAGATGTTAGATAAATATTGAGGGAGAATGAGGAAAGGGGATTCCCAGGAATGCTAGGTGGTCTCGATTGTATGCATTGGGTATGGCAAGGATGCCATGTTTATTGGACTGGTCAATATAAGGGTTATTATCCAAAACCACCAGTTATCCTTGAAGCTGCTGCTTCTTATGATTGTTGGATATGGCATGCTTTTTTTGGTGTTCCGGGTTCACAAAACGATATCAATGTTTTGCACAAGTTGCCTCTGTTTGAAGATTTGAAGCATGGAATTTGTCCCCAAGTCTTTTTCATGATCAACGGCCATCAGTACATTCATGGTTATTATCTTGCGGATGGTATCTACCCAAAATAGTCCACCTTGGTTCAATGCTACCGTCAGCCTCCTGCCGGTGCATTGGGCCGTTCATACCGGCATTTTAACGATGCCCAAGTGGCATTGAGGAAGGATGTGGAACACGCTTTTGGAATTTTGAAGAGGAAAGTTTGCTATCATTTGTGGCCCATATCATGGGTTGAGTCCTCGTGAAATTCACAAGACTATGCTCACTTTCATAATTCTTCATAACATGGTAATTCAGGAACCCGTCGTTATTCGGAGTGGGCTAACTATGAAGATAAAGATTTGAGGCCAGAGATTCAACCAGAAAGAGGCGTCCCTGCAAGGAATTATGCTCAATGACTAATTACATTCAGAACCGAAATTTTTATCACAGTTTAAGAGATGATCTGAGATTGAATCTTTGGGCAGAGCATGGAAGATAATGAGTTATGTAGTTTATTAAGTTATGTATTTTAATTTAAGCAATAGACTTATTTAAGTTAATGAGCAACAACATTTCAAATTAATCCACTTTTTATTTCAAACTAATATTACGTAGAGTGCAACAACAACATATCAAATTAAAATGCAATACTTCAAATTAAAACTTAAATTAATACATCAATCATCAAGAGGCACTATTACATAAAACTCATCATCAGTTCCATCCCCATCATCATCACCATTGTTAGTAAATCCAGCTTGTTGTTCAATCTGTGCTTGAATCCTGTCAAATTCGATTTGCCACACATATTTTTGGTGTGAGTTCATAATTGAAGTGTTAGCTTGAAGAATGTTATGCTTGTCATAGTCAAACCCAAAATTTTCTTGAGAAAGACGACTTTTTTTACTCTCCCTGTTTTGAAATTTCCTATAAACTGCTCTTTGCTACTCGAAGGTCTTTTGATGTTCCATAAACTCCGCCATGTTAAATCCACCGGAACTCCCTCCTTCTTGAGCTAATTTTCTAGCTAGTCTTGCATTGTTCCTCCTAGGAAGTTTTCTCTTACCATCATCATAATTACTAAAAACTAAGTTACCATTTGGATTTCTTGCATTATCTGGTGAAGAATTTGATGGACCTGGTGAAAATGGTGAAGAATTTGTTGTTGAGGGAGAGGAATTATATGGTGACTTTTCAGGTACTTGTTGATTAGTTACTAAGAAATCTGGATTATATTTGTTCAACACCTTCAAAATATGATAACAACTTTCGTAACTGAACTTTTTACTATGTTTTCGCTGCTAATCTGTACGAACCTGTCTTTCAAAATCGACATCCACCTGACCACTCTACTTGCCTGCTCTCTTGGCTTGCATTATCAATGCAACATAAGCGACTGCTTCCCTGTTGATTACAATAAAGTTTTCTGCCAATACTTTTGCATCACGACCATTGATGTTCATGGTTTGTTCTTCATATTTACGAAATATATTTTCCCACATGGTGTTACCATGTTTTTGTGCACCATCGATACAATATTGGGTAAAAATAAACATAATTACGACAAATGCATTCATCCTCTATCATGTTGTATTTTGCACCACAGACTTTAATTTTTTTAGCTTTGCCTTTGCCTTGACTTTGAGATTGTGAATCCATATTACAGAAAATTAAGAATTGTAGAGAAGGTGTCATTTTTTAGATTTGAAGAAGAAGATTGAGAGATTGAGAATTCTAGAGATATTTAGAAATTCTGGTGTGAGTTGAAATGAGATTGAAATTAGGTATTTATGGAGGGGGAAATGGTAGCCGTTGGATGAAGATCTGATAAGCGATGATTAGACCTGCGAGCGATAGCTTGACTAGCGCTGGCGCATTAAAGACCAACGATCGTTATTATGACCATCGAGTGATGGACACTCTATCGCTCGCTGGAAACTCCATAGTGTATGCCTATATGCTATTCTTGGCATATAGGCATATGAGTTCGGAAGTTTGGCATACCCGTAGTGGGTGCATATATGGCTGACTCTGATGTTTTCCATATGCATATGAATAGGCCTTACAGGTTACTTCTGTAAAACCTCAGAAAAATGAGTAATGTATGGATTTGCTTCAGAAAATATTACACCAATCACCTAGCCCTAGGTGATCCGTGATCCCTCTCTAATGTTCCTTTGATACGTTAATTACTATTTTCGTCAGTATAATTTCTTTTATATTCTTCCCATGATTTTGGGGTATTTACATTAAGTCCCCTGACTGTTTGGTTAGGCGCCCAGACTATCCAGCAGTCACATGCTTCAAAATCCTCTTGATATCATGTATTCCTTTCTCTTGTGATAGTCCCCGAGTTACAATGTACTGAAAGTCCCCGATCTTGGTTGTTTCAATACTCATATTTCCTTAATCAATGCAATCTTCCACCATATGTCATTTACATGTAGAGTAATTATGTTTCAGACCTTCACACACAGTGTTGGAATTAGTATTATTGCTAGCGCTTGTATCCTAGCTTCTCGTCATGTCTTCACATAGACGTTGGTCGATCCAAACGACCCTATAATTTTATCAAACATTCATGTCGGCTAGTGTCACACCTGCAAAGGCTCCAAGTAATTTTTCGCACAACTGTGACCCGACAATATAGTGGTTCAGTGATCTCTTATCACCCACACGTATTTCAGCCTTATAAGTTTGCACCAATGCAAACAGCCAACTACCCTGAGTTATGCAACAAAAGACTTGCTTAGATTTTCTCTACCAGCAATGTAACCCATAAAAATCGAAAAGTTTGAAGTTCTTTCTTATCATCATCATCTTAAATTTATACATATCAACCTTCAAAACCCCTCAGGTTTTCAACACTATGGATCCTAACACGGGAGACATGAAATTCTTAGAAGAACAACTAATGACCACCAATCTCAACAACTCTGACTCAGATGACATTCGTCAAACCTTTGTTTATTTACAAGTCAATCTGGATAGGGAAACTTATAAATGGGTTACCAGCATAATGGGAAACCTTTTTGCTACTGAACCTATGAAGCCTGACACTTTAGAGTCTCATCTCAAAAACCTTTAATTGTTTGAAGCAAGTGAAGAAAATTCAAATAAGGAACCCTCTCCCAAACCACTTCATTTTCAGGTTTAATAATTGGGATCATATCAATTGGGTTTTAGAGAATGCACCTTGGTTGTGAATGGATATCTCTTCATGGTGAAGCCGTACAATTCTTTTGTTCAAATTCAGAGAATGGATTTTAGCTTTCAAGAGTTTTTGGTGGACTTCAAAGACCTCCCTCCAGAGTTCTTTGATGCAAAAACTACGTTCAAGTTTGCCAAAATCCTAACAGAAGTGAATGAAATTGACCCTGAAGATGGAAACCCAGTGGACACAAATGTTGTGAGTGCAAAAAACAAAATCAGTGTGAAGACACCACTCATCAGAGGTCTACTAACTAAAATGGTGTTGGTTTTACACAATGGATACCTTTTTACTATCATAAACAACCATAAAATCTCTGTTCAGCTTGTTATGTGAAAGAAAAACGAAATTTGTTAGAGTTATCGCTAACAAAACTCTGTTCAATTTAGGGCAAACAAGCTCGTCACTTCAAGATGTAATTGCTACTAAAAATTATTATGTTAAAACTAGTTCTTTTATTAGACATTTTGGTTTTCCTATTTATTGGTCGTAGTTCTCAATCGATCTCTCTAGGCATATTGCTCTTCTATGGAAAGATAGTATATGATTGAAAATAGTTTATGAAAATATAAATCAAATTGAAGTGATGGTTATAGAAGGTCGCCAAAATGTTCAATGGTTATTAACTTGTCTCTATGGAAGTCCAAGATACAATGAAACAAAAGATTTGTGAGAGGCTGTCACTTATAGAAGTCGGAATATGAATATCCCATGAATAATCTTATGTTGAGAATTGGGTTCTAGTTTATCACTCCATGGCAAGAAAAAGAACGGTATCTTTTAAGTATGTTTCCCCCAATATATCACAAGGGTTTTCTGAAAGACACGCTCTCAAGATACAATGAAATTTGTTTGCTACAGGATGTGATTTCCTGTACAAACCAGAATCACTCTGTATATAAATCTGATGATGCTTACACCTAATGAAAATAAAACTTGGAAAAACTTGATATTGATATTGGCAGCAAAACAAAGGGTTTTATAGAAAGATGATACCCTTTCATGGTGTCTTTTGATCTCCAACAGACATTTAATCAGAAAGGTAATGGCTCTTCATGGTGGTTGTTTCTTTCCAACAGGCATAACACTTGACCCAATGGACATTTCTGTTGGGATCATGTCTCTTGGACTGCTGAATTTTGTTTATTGACAAGGGAAATCAATCTATATTTAATCGACACATCTGTAGGCAGCAAGGGTCATTGAATTTCACCCAAAATAGACTTTTTTTTTTGCCCCAATCCAACACCTGAGCATAAGGTTATGCCCATTCAAAGTTCAATATAGAGTTATGGTTTTTTTTATTTTAAAGAAAATATCCAATATTCCCCACCATCTTCTGAAAAACATGAAAACATAAAGAACATAGAAAACAAAATAGGTTGCATAAGCTGAGTGACTGCCTATGTACCCTTTCGAGATCAAGCCACTGTAGTTTATGCAAACGATTAAATACACAATTGTTAGAGCACTGCTCCGTCGAACTCGCAAGCGTTGCTATCTCAAGCTTGTTTGTCAAGTTTAGTTGCCAAAACTATAAGTCTTGATTTCTAATCTACTTATAGCTAAGTCTTGGACTAGGATAGTAAGTGTAGCTGAGATCTAGACTCCACGGTGTTCATCATGCAAAGACGAAGAACTACTCAAGGAACTGGTGGAACTTCATCGACAAAAATGTATGTGGAGACTTGAACTTATCTATCACTCAGAAGTCTATCTATTTTATCTCCTATCTTGAGACAAGAGTGGTATTGCTATATAGACAAAAGTGGTATTGCCAAAACTACAAGTCTTGATTTCTAGTCTACTCATAGCTAAGTCTCAGACTAGGATAGTAAGTGTAGTTGAGATCTAGATTCCACGGTGTTCATCATGCAAAGACGAAGAACTACTCAAGGAACTGGTGGAACTTCATCGACAAAAGGGTATGTGGAGACTTTAACTTATCTATCACTCAAAAGTCTATCTATTTTATCTCCTATCTTGAGTCAAAAGTGGTATTGCTATATAGACTTAAATTATACACATTTTCTATTTTGAACCGAGTTTATTTCGCTTATCTATTTCTAGAAATATGTGTTGGTAATCTTTCGCTTTGGCCAAGTTAATCTTTACTCGTGACGAAAGTCATGTTGATTCTTTCAATAACTTGAAAATCGCTTTGATGAAAAATAGTTTGTGAATAACAACTATATAACATCCTTTAAGAAAGTTTCAATGATTGAAATGAGAGTTTATAACATGTAACCATCTTTGGATATAAGCATAGTGTGTTTTCACATTTGTGTAAAAGTACAAAACCGGGAACCCAAAGTATGCGTACCTGTACGCGTACTGGCGGTTGTTGGAAATCCGAGATAGTATGCGTACACGTACGCGTACTGGCGGAAAGTTCACGTCCGTGAATTTCTGCTGGAGTTTGGAAGTGAAAACAAACTCAATCCGGTTACTTAAGTACGCGTACCTGTTCGCATACTTAGGTAGGTTACTTTCTAAAATCGGTTTGTTCTCGAACTAAACATTTATATAATAAGGAATGCAATCATTGCAAACCGTGGCTATAATGTTCATGAATCGATTCGAGTGAATCAAAACCGATTTTGCTTCGATTGTGTCTTGTATACTTCTATGAGATCTAAGCAATTGAACAACTCTCTAACTAGTTTATTTGAGTCATTTGAACTAGTTATGGTGAAGATGAATAAGGTTGATATGAAATTGCTCATATGGCTAACCATTGGTTAACTATTGTTGAACCAACTAAGTGTACACCTTTAGGTACGGTTAATCAAACCTAAATGAAGTTACATTTCATTTGTGCATAATAAGCTAAGTTCGATCTAACGGTTGAAAGATATTAGCTTGAATCTAATCAGGTTTTCATCTAACGGTGAATATTGAATGCTTTGTTACCAAGGTAACTTAGCTAGATTGCAAACCCTGATTTGGAGACTATATAAAGGAGAACTCTAGCAACTGGGAAACCTAATCCCCACACCTCATGTGTGTTACTAGTTGTGTAAGCTAGAGTCGATTCTCCTTTAACTTTAGGTTTTTCACGAAACCCTATAGGTTAACGACTTAAAGACTTCATTGGGATTGTGAAGCCAAACCCAACTATTTTCTCTGTAGTTGCGTGATCTGATCTTGTTATTTCTATCGTGATTGAGTGCAATCGTAAGGTTGGCTTGAGATTTATATCTCTGATAGGCAAGATATAAAAGTAGTCACAAACACCTTCGTCTCATCGTTTGTGGTTCCACAATATCTTTTTTCGCTAGTCGATTAAGATTATTGTGAGGTGATTGATATTTCTAGGCTGTTCTTCGGGAATATAAGTCTAGTACATCAATTGGTTCCTGTTCACCTTGATTTATCAAAAGACGGAACAAAACTCATAGGTATTTCTGTGGGAGACAGATTTATCTATTCATGTAGACTTTTATGTGTGAGACAGATTTGTTTATTAAAGTCTTCGACTTTGGGTCGTAGCAACTCTTAGTTGTGGGTGAGATCAGCTAAGGGAATCAAGTGCGTAGTATCCACTGGGATCAGAGACGTAAGGAGCGCAACTGTACCTTGAATCAGTGTGAGATTGATTGGGGTTAAACTACAGTCCAGAACGAAGTTAGTTTGTAGTAGGCTAGTGTCTGTAGCGGCTTAATACAATGTGGTGTTCAATCTGGACTAGGTCCCGGGGTTTTTCTGCATTTGCGGTTTCCTCGTTAACAAAACTTCTGGTGTCTGTGTTATTTATTTTCCGCATTATATTTTGTTATATAATTGAAATATCACAGGTTGTGCGTTGAATCGATCAATTGGTAAATCCAACCTTTGGTTATTGATTGAAATTGATTGATCCTTGAACATTGGTCTTTGGTACCATTCAAGTTATCTCTCTTATATTCAACCGGGCTCGCAAATTATTATTTGTTTGATTGCGGATTGAATTGAGAGATTGATATATAACTCTTTGATATACTTTTCTTAAGATTGAGTCTCACTGTCTAGTTGATTCTCTTGAAAGTATATTGGAGTTAGTCCATACAGATTGCTAAGCGAAATATTGGGTGTGGTTGTTAGACCCCCGCTTTTTCAACAATCCATTAGGCTAAGCATCATCATATAAATTAATATATAATTGAACCAAGGACCCTATACGACTGAACCGGAGTAATTACACATATCAAAACCCATAATAATATTGTAATTCTTTGTTCATACGCATTAATGGCCTTGCGTAATATCCCGATTTCATGAATACTTTAGAGACTGTCTAATCTCGTAGAAAGCGGCCTTACTTTCGTACTCAGATTGGTGAGTTCTACAATAAGTGATTTTGCGAGTCACTTCTTCACACATAAACTCAATGAGGATTAATAATTTAATCCAACCTCAAACATTCAAAAACTTATACACTAAAGATTTTGAAATGGGATCTATGAAATACTTTAGTGTATCTCCAATGACACACACCAACTTGTTAGTACGCATAGAACTTAGTTTATATTTTCAAAACTTTAAGTAGGGTTCCCGTTGTAGTATAAATCTACATAGACCTTAATCTCATTCCTTGAGATATTTTCGTAATCATCTCTCTTGGAAATCCTTTTGTCAAAGGATCCGCTAAGTTTCTCTTTGATTCTACATAATCAACTGTGATTACTCCTCTCTTGAGTAGTCCTCTAAGAAATTGATGTCTAAGGCTAAGATGCCTTTGCTTACCATTGTAAGTCTTTTGTGCTACCTTAAACAAAGTCGATTTACTGTCACAATAAATCATAATAGTGGGGGTAGGTTTCTTCCATATTGGAATATCTGTTAATAGATCTCGTAACTATTCCGTCTCTTTATATGCATCTACAAGAGCAATAAATTCTACCAACATTGTTGAATCAGAAATGCATGTTTGTTTCTTAGAACTCCATGTTATGGCAGCACCACCCAATGTGAATATACAACTTGTTGTTCCAACTTGCATCACTATAACCTTCAAGTAAAGCAAATTCCTCTTGTTAACACAAAACATAATTCATTGTCCCCTTCAAGTATCTAAGAACCCTTGAAACTGCATTTCAATGTTCTTTACCTGGATTACTAGTGAAGCGACATAATAATCCTATTGCATAAGCTATGTCAGGTCTTGTGCAATGCATGGAATACATAAGACTCCCAATTACACTAGCATATTTTAACTGCTCATATCCTCTACCGGTGTTTTTCATCAATTTGACACTAGGATTTACAGGTGTGTTGGCAATATTACAATCTAAGTAATTGTATTTTCTTAATATGCTTTCAATATAGTGAGATTGTGTCATGAAATTGACCCTTTTTTTCTTACTATATTTATCCCAAGATCATATTTGCTTCACCCAAATCCCTCATATGAAAATTGGATTCAAGAAACTTTTTTGTTTCTGTCACACATTCTATATTGGGTCCAAAAATTAACATATCATCTACATATAAGCAAATGAGAATACACATCCTATTCTTGTATGTAGAATAGATACATTTATCTGCTTCATTCACTCTGAACCCATTAGATAACATCACTTTGTTAAATTTTTCATGCCATTGCATAGGTGCTTGTTTTAATTCGTAAAGAGATTTGACAACTTTACAAACTTTCTTCTCTTGTACCGGTAAAACAAAACCTTCGGGTTGTTGCATATACACCCCCTCTTCTAAGTCGCCATTTAGAAATGTCATTTTACTTCCATTTGATGAACAACTATATTGTGGATTGAAGCAAGAGACAATAACACGCGTATTGAAGACATTCTTGCTACATGAGCGTATGTATCCAAATAATCGGTACCATGACGTTGTGTACATCCTTTTGCGACCAACCTTGCTTTGTATTTGTTTATAGAACCATCAACATCTAATTTTCGTTTGAAAATCCACTTGTTGCCTATTGTTTTAGAATCCGGAGGTAAAAATCAACCAATATCCAAGTTTGATTAGACATAATTGATTTCATTTCATCGTTGATGGTTTCTTTCCAAAATATAGCATCACGTGAAGTTATATCATCTTTATAAGTTAAAGGATCACCATCATCAAAAAGATTTATATTTGCTTTGTGTGTAATATCATTCATATTACCTTCAACCAAATATGTTATGAAATCAGAACCAAAAGTTTTCTTCAACACTTTGTCTTTTAATTTTACGAGGTTCTATAATCAAATCTTGTTTATCTGATTCTTCATGTGTTCTTTTAGAAGTATCGGGAGCATAAACATTCTCTTCATGAGAAGATTTGTTCATATGTGCAAAGAATTCAACATCTATTGATTTAGTGATATCATATGAATCTAATTTCAGAAATCTATAAGCAGTACTATTCTTAGCATAACCAATAAATACACATTAACAAGTCATATTTCCTAATTTTTTCATTGCTGGGTTTGGTTTTCTTACATAAGTAAGACATCCCCACACCTTCAACCGTTTAAGATTAGGTGCTCAATTGAACCACAATTCCTATGGAGTTTTGTCAATCCTTTTAATAGGGACCCTATTAACATGCACTAAGAAGTGCCTCACTCCACCAACAATCGGGCAGTCCAAAACTTATCAACATACAATTAACCATGTTCACTAAAGTTCTATTTTTTTTTTCTGCAACACCATTTGACTCCGGTGAATAAGGCGGTGTATATTCATGGATTATTCTATTAGATTCACAGAATTTCTCTAATTGCGTATCTTTATATTCACCCCCTCTATTGGAACGTAAAACTTTAATTTGACGGTTTAATTGATTTTCAACTTCTTCCGTGAATATTCGAAACTTTCTTACTACTTCATCTTTAGTTTTCATCAAGTATACATAAGCATATTTCGAATAATCATCGATGAATGTTACAAGTATTTGTTTCCTCTACGCGAAACTTTACTATGTAAGTCATCTACGTTTGAATGTACAAGACCAAGAAGTTCTCCGAGTGATTTGGTTACGGACTTATGTGACTTACAAGTGATCTTTCCTTGAACACATATTTCACATTTCTCAGAGTGTTCAATATTGCATTTCGGAATAAGACCTAATTTAAGCATAATTTTAATAGACTTATAATTCACGTGTCCTAATCTACCATGCCATAAAGGAAAAGACTCCACAATATAAGCAAAAACTGATTTTATTAAATTCATCTCATCTTAAACATACCATTGCATGAGTATCCCTTGCCAATAAAAACATTATTCTTGGACATTATAACATTGTCCGACTTAATACTAATCTCCAGAAATTAAGTTTTTGGACATGTCTGGAACATGTAAGACATTAGTCAAAGTTAAATTTTTCCTGGAGTAAATTTCAGATCAACGGTTCCAATACCAAGTACTTTAGAACAATTATTATTTCCCATTCTGACTTCTATGTTGTTGCACTCTTTATAAGTCTAAAACTGAGACTTATCTTTGCAAATATGGATTATGGATCCAGTATCATACCACCATCCAGAGTCATAGTCGTCAATTCGTATAAAATTAACTTCCTCAATAGTACAGATTATCTTTGATGAATTTTCAGAATCGATAACAACAATATTAACTTGACTCTTCGTATCTTTCTCGTCTTTAATACGAAACCTACGGTCTTGAGAATAATGACTATGCTTTTTTACAGTAAAAGCAATCACCCTTAGGTTTCTTAGAAATTTCAGTATTCTTTTCTTTGAAATTAGACTTCTTTTTCTTTTTGATATTAGATGATTCTCCTTGAACCATGTTAGTCTTTTCAATTTCCTGGTCATCTTTCTTATCCCTCTTACGAGATTCTTCCTAAATCCGTAAGTGACGGATAAGAGATTACGTACTGTGGGTTTTTTCTTCATGCTTCAACTTCTTCTTGTAGCCATTTCAACTTGGTGGTAATTTTGCAATTATAACACCAACTTGAAATGCTTCAGAAAGTACAATTGTAGCATCTTTGAGTTTACTAACTAGGAGGTCTATCTCATGTGCTTAGGTAACAATAGAAGATGAATCATTCATTTTAAATTCAATATAATTGTTAATTAAGAATTTCTTGTTGCTTGCCTTTTCTTGGCGATACTTTTTGTCCAGAGCATCCCACAAAGCTTTTGCACCTTCAATGGTACGATGATCACTTTAAACAACATCCAAAAGTGCATTCAGAATATGTCCCCGACAAATAAAATCTTCAGTTTTGCGCTTTTTCCTGAATTCCTTCTTGCGAGCCTCGTTATCATCTTCCTTTTCTTTTGGAATTGCTTCAAGATCATAACCGATGATATGGCTCAGATTGATTGTAGTGAGAAAGAATAAGATAGTTTATTGCCATCAAGTAAAGTTGCATCCATTGAAGCGTTCAAGACGATTGAGGTCTTGATCATTACTTGCAGGGATTGAACTTTCCTTGTGAGTGATAAATCTAAACATACTTAAAACTGTTGAGAATTTGGTCCTAGTTTATCACTCCAAGGCACGAAAAAAAAAGTTATCTTTTAAATATGTTTTCCCCCAACAGATCACAAGGGTTTTCTGAAAGATCACACTCTCAGGATATAATGAAGTTTGTTTGCTACAAGATGTGATTTCATGTACAAACTAGAATCACTTTATATATAAATCTGATGATGCTTAAACCTAATGAAAAGAAAACTTGAAAAAACTTGATATTAATATTGGCAGCTAAACAAAGGGTTTTATAGAAAGATGACACCCTTTCATGGTGTCTTTTGATCTCCAACAAACATTTAATCAAAAATGTAATGTCTCTTCATGGTGGTTGTTGCTTTCCAACGATCATAACACTTGAATTCAAACCCAATGGACATGTCTGTTGAGAACATGTCTCTTGGACTGCGGAATTCTGTTTATTGACAAGGGAAATCAATCTCTACTCAATCGACATATCTGTTGGCAGCAAGAGTCATTGAATTTCACCAAAAACAGTTTTTTTGTTTTGCCTCAATCCAACGCCTGACCATAAGGTTATCCCCGTTCAAAGTTTAATGTAGAGTTGTGATTTTTTTTTGTTTTTAAGAAAATCTCCAACATCTTAGACATATTTGATATTTGGGTTTTAATGTTCCCTTTTTTAGAGGTAAAATCTTTGTACTATAAAGAAAGGTTTATAGATTTATAATTCGAGCTTCGCAGTAAGCATACTCATGTATATGTCAGTTTATAAGTGGGCTAAAACTAATAGAGTAATCAAATTCCTTCACGTTAGAATAACTTCCGATGATCCGGACTACATCATCGTGTAGCTGCCCCTTCTGAAATCGGCATGCCTTATGCACACTAAGTAAAAAGTGCTCAATAAACACTTGGCTAATTCTTGGCACACGATTAACGCAAAAAATTATGACTATTTATTTAAAAAACTAACACTATGGCATCAAAATCCCAAAGGCAAAAACCCAACACTCTTCCAGAAAACAAAAAAAAAGGTTAAAAAAAGTTAGACTTGTTTAGCCTAGCATTTTTAGGGGCTACCCCAAAAGAATTAGGGTCGACACAAAAGGCCAAAATAGGTCATAATCGGAAGGTTAATCCATAATCGGGAGATAACTTTATAATCCCGTTTTTTTAATGGCCAAATTACCCTTTACAATCGGTAGATAACTATACAATCGGTAGTTAATCAACAATCGGGAGTCAATTTAGTTTATATAGCTTCCGAATATAAAGTATCCCCAAAATAAAATCCTCTATCTTTTGAATTTTGATTATCCTATAATCGGTAGTAAATAAAGTTATCTTGACTCCTGATTAAAGTAGACCTTTGGCAAATATCCTACCATAATCGGTAGTCAAGATAGTTCATATAACTACCGAATATAGAGTAGCCCCAAAATGAGATTTTGCAAAAATCCTCTTTTTTTGAATTTTGGTTGAGCCTATAATCGGTAAGAAAGGAAGAGTTATCATGACTTCCGATTATACAGTGGCTCTCTTTGCAAATATCCTACCATAATCGGTAGTCAAGATAGTTCATATAACTACCGAATATAGAGTAGCCCCAAAATGAGATTTTGCAAAAAATCCTCGTTTTTTGAATTTTGGTTGAGCCTATAATCGGTAAGAAAGGAAGAGTTATCATGACTTCCGATTATACAGTGGCTCTCTTTGCAAATATCCTACCATAATCGGTAGTCAAGATAGTTCATATAACTACCGAATATAGAGTAGCCCCAATTTTTGACGTCCGATTATACAGTGGCTCTATTTGCAAAAATCCTCTATTTTTGAATTTTGGTTGAGCCTATAATCGGTAAGAAAGGAAGAGTTATCATGACGTCCGATTATACAGTGGCTCTTTTTTTGAATTCCTACCATAATCGGTAGTTAAAATAGTTCATATAACTACCGAATGTAGAGTAGCCCTAAAATGAGATTTTGCCAAAATCCTCTTTTTTTCTGAATTTTGATTATTCTATAATCGGTAGTAAATAAAGTTATCTTGACTCCCGATTCAATTATTCTCGAGAATTAAATAACTGTGCTGGCAGTGGACTGAAAACCAAAAAAAATCCAAAACGGACTGAAATTCAATTTTCTCGGTAGTCAAAATAGTTCATATAACTACCGAATATAGAGTTGTCCCAAAAATGAGATTTTGCAATCGGTAGATAACTAAACTACCGATTATGAAGAGGCATATAATTATTTTCATCATATTTTATCTTTTTATGTCGTCCCTAATTCTTTTGGGGTCACCCCTAAAAATGATAGGTTATTTAAAACTGGATAGCTATGTGTGAAATCAAAATCGAAACTCCAAAGAAAAAGATCGAATACTGAAAAGAATGAAAGACGTATAATGAGAGAATTTTCTAGATACTAGAAAGTATGCAGTGCAGCAGTGACATACTTTTCTCTAGATAATGTATACTAATACTTTATCGTAAGAAAACAATCAACGGACGCAGGCGAATTTAGCTGGATCGCTTTATCTTGTCGATGGCTGGATTAACGGCTAGATGATGAAGTAAGCTGCAAAATCTAAAAATCGGACCCTACTCAACCCAATCATGCAGCACTAGTCTAGCCTAGTACACAGTAGGTAAGAGCTAGCATCAGAACTTAATGACTAAGTAAAACAAGCATCATCAATCAAGCTGTAGGTGTGGCCCGTGCGTCAGTTTACCTAATACATTAGAGCAACCGCAGTGGGCGACTAAACTCAAATATTTGGGTTGAGAACGAGACGTAGTGGGACGTACGACCAAATCACAGACTATATTTGGTCGGGGACCAAAAACTAAACCCAAATTATAGTCGAGCGAACGTATAGTTAACGCCCCACACCAGGCGAACGTATAGTGTACGCCCCACAACATGCGAACGTATAGTGTACGCCCCACACCAGGCGAACGTATAGCCTCCGCCCCAATTTTTTTTTTTTTTTTTAAATTTTGTGTGGGGCGAGGTTTATACCTCCGCCCCATTCTTTTTTTACACTCTTTATAGTGGGGCGAACTTTATACCTTCGCCCCATTTTTTTTTTTTTTTTTTTTTTAATTTCATTTTTGGAATCTCCCCCGATCGGGCGAACGTATATTCCACGTCCCACACCAGGCGAACGTATAGTGTACGCTCCACCAAATTTAGTCTTCCATCCGTAGCGTCACACACCAGACTAAACCCAAATTTTGGTCTTTTTTTTCCCTCTTTGGTCTTTGGTTATACTCGCACTACTGCAGTTGCTCTTAGGTGGGTTCCAATTAAATGTGGGTATTTTGATGGATATACATGTCACCGATGCAGGTACATCTTGTGACTTGTGCACTAGATAGTGCATGCTGGCCAGAGACTGGACTGAAACTGGATCCATTTCTCCTATTCCTTTCCTGTTCTATTCATATATATATATATCGGCATTAAGTCACTTCAGATTCCGGACGAGCCAAAAGAAAACCAATATTTATAGTTTAGTCATTAGTGCTTATGTGCTTTTGTTTTGCTTGTGATTGGCGATTAAAAATCAACTTTACCTAAACATTTGGATCCATTCGATAACTTGAGACACATGACAAGATTTCCTTAGTCCTTTTCCGCATCTTTTTGAAAATCATACCATCACTTTGGCAGATAGGGTCAACGGGTAAACAGAGCTGGTAGATAATAATGGCAGGTGGTCGGCAGGGTTACCAAGTTTCACACGAAATTACCAAACTCCATATCACTGAAGGCTGGAAATGTGGGGAACGTACACTCCCGCGGAAGTTTTTACTAATGTAGTAGCCTCGGTTTGAAATTCCGGCGGCGACAGGTGAGTTAGTACGCCGATCATGGCCAGCCAAATATCCGATTCTGTTTTGCAGCAACTAGAAAGGTTCTCCTCAATAATGGGTTGACCACTTGACCTTAGTAAGTACTAGTAAGTAAGTTGTAGAACTTACAGCTGATAATGATTGAGGGTGGTGGAAGACAAGTGGTATATCTGAACTTTTGCATTTGTTTTCTTTTCGGTTTGACCGAACAGACAGAAATAGACCGCTCGTGGTCTCGTGGAACTTATTCAATCAACCCTATTCTACTTGGCTAGGACTTCGATGTCGACCACTAGCCTGCTTAATTAATCCTTACTTATTTTACTGTTTTTTATTTACGTTTTATTGTGTTAATTTCGTAGGATTCAAATTACTTTGTCTTCACTAGGAGAATATGCAGATCTTGTTTGTTCCATATATTCCCATGATTCCTCGTGGGATTCTTGCTGTTGGGTGTATGTAGTAGTCAAATAAAGTCTACGTTGTAGATTTTTTTACACATCAGTTGTAAATAGATTAGGTTTGATTAGGTTATGAAACGGATGTATGTTTGTACCAACGTGGATTGAATACACAAACCGTCTTCCTAGATTAGTCAAATTATCAATTCTGTCGGGCTTCTTGGAGATATGCTATTAAATTGAAGATACATTGTACATACGGTATGATTCATTATTATTATTATTATTTTTTTTTTTTGATAAACAATGAACCTTTTCATTAATGGGATTTCAAGGTTATAATGAGTTTAAGATCAAAAATAAAAGAATACAAAGTAATAAGAACATACCGTAAGAGTACAATACCGAGAAATCCGACAAGAGAAAGAGAATGATTACCGGAGTAAGACAAATACAAGTATGAATAAGATCCGATTAAATCGTAAGAAGGATGGTTTTTCTCGGAATTAAATTCCAACCATTTAGTTTGTTTTTCTTCTTTAAAAAGAAATGCTCCCAAAGTAGAAGTGATTTGCTCAAATCTCTTATAACTAGTGATGAAGCTTCCGTCGTCAAAAAGACCACATATGGAGATTCCGTCGCCGGATAAGTTGATGATGAAGATTCTGTCACCTGTGACAACCAAGATGAAGATTTCTTCATTGGAGAGCATGGAGACCATCACTATTGATCTTAAAACCCAACCCAATAACCAAGAATCGCCATTAAAGCGAAGATAAACCTCAAAAGAGTAGATAAAACCACCAAAATGGTGTAGATAAGCAGAAAACATAATAAAAACCAAACTAATCTACTAACTAACCTAGAAAGCAAGGAAAAATGAAAAAATCTGCAAAATGGACTAGATCTGAGTGGAGAATGGTTGTTTTTGATGGTTTTGTTGGAGAAGAAGAAGGAGTGAGACATAGGAGAGAGAAATGGAAAAAAGTTTTTAAAAATAACCTCAAATAACTTACCAAATAGTTCTCGTGGTATACTGGTACACCCAAATACCCAATTGATAGAGTTTTTTTTTTTATTCTCCCAATACTACAAACCGTCTCATTCATTAAGATAGTCCCCTCCCACATAATTTTCAGTTTATTAACGGAAATGATTAGTTGACTAGGGTTGAATTCTACGGTTTGTCCCGCCTCTCACACAGAGACGGTACCCACACCATATAAATTTCATGTTAATCCACGATTTGGGATGGTGAGGTCAGGATTATTCACGATACCCGACCGTTGGTAGTATTTCAGCTTTATTAATATAACGAGCATTTTGGCGGTAGATTTATTATTTAATTACTATTGAAGGTAGTAAATATTGTTCTGTTAAAACATTGATTTTATCTTTTATGGCACGTTATGAATTTCGTATATATTTTGTATGCGCAGTTTTGCGTTTTTTTTTTATAATAAATTTTGTTGCATTGCGGAAGTTGGAAATAAGCTCTGCCAAAAGAAAATGTTCGAAAATCACTTGGTAAGAAATAAGAGTAACTGTAAAGTGTAAATTGTTAAATCGGGGTGTGAAGTAATGTCTTTAATAGAACTTACGAGTATGTTTTTCCGTCTCTAATCTCCATCCGAAAAGAGTAACGGTTTTATACCTTCTCTAAAGTTAACTCGAACCGAATGCCCCGTATTTAAGCCTACTTACAATCGTTCATGTCGACAGAAATAAATCAGAAATCTAGAGCGTCCGTTTTTTTCCTCTTCTTCCACTCACTCTCTCTGCACACACCTCTGAAAACCTTAAACGCCTTTTTCTCAGATTTACTCCCATGTGAGCGGATTTAAGCAGATAAAGTCACCTTTTTTTTTAGCCTATTTGCGTCCTGGATTCTTCATTACTGCTTTTAAGTTTTATTCTTTGTTTTATTTGTGGAGTTTGTGTTTTCCTTGTTCTTGTGGTCCTTGCTAAATGGGGAGGCTAGATAATCTTTGTATGCATGGAATTTGTTCTTAGTTATATGCCTCAATCAATCCACAATTATATCATCATCAGCAAAAACTAATCTTTCGGAATCTCAATCACCTTATCACAAGACACCCGCAACAGCAATATCGATTGATCTCAGAACAACAACAATAACAATCACCATATTCAAAACCAAAATCAAGATGAGTATTCTCTTCTATTGATCCAGATTACTATTATTACCTTTGTTACTTTGTTATTATTAAAAACCCTGAGAAATTATTGGATCTTCTGATTTTGACACTTTTGTTTTTAACAGATTTGTTGATTGGTCTGGTTTTAACAGAAAACCAAATTTGGTAATTCAACCCTGTTACTACTAAAAATCCTGAGAAATGGTTGAATCTTCGTATAATCCTAACACTTTTGTTTTTGCAGATTTGGACAATTAAAGTTACTGATAATATGAGAATCAAGATTTTGACTGAAGCATGAAGTTATATATTCACTTCCTAAATATTTTAGATACCATTTTCTGTAAATTCAAAAAAAATAATAGAGCATTGACATAAAAAGAAAAAAAAAACTTTTACTGGCTCCAAAAAATATATTGGAATATATGAAATTGTATTCTGTATGGAGACTTCAAGTTCACTGAGTCCATATCCTACCTTCCAAGGAGATCGAGGTAGTCGTGAATCAAGAGAAGATATCCAGAAAAATAAGTTAGTTTCAAAATTTGTGTAATATAGCATGTAAATCATGCATTCTAACTAACACAAGTTTTACCTAGTCAAGATGTTATTATATTATTTATTTTTTTAAAAGAAGTGGCATGTCGCTTATTTGGTTATTGTTTTTAATTTCTTGATATTTAATCCTTATAAGAAAAGATAAAACAAAAAAGTATCTCAAAATATCACCCATTTTGGAGAGACTTTCCTTTAGCTTTATATGGTATGTTTTGTAATAAAAGTCTCAAGATAAGTCTTTAAAAAGCATAAGTGATTGATTTCAATTCCAAATCCAATAACAGAGAATTCTGAAGACTTTCAGAAAGTCACAATCCAAGAACAGAAATTGTTTGAGATTTTGAAAGACTCTCTATTGACTAACAAGAGATTTCAAATGTCTCTATAATTCTCTATAAATCATAGTTCACTAACGCTCGAATCAAATCTTATGTTCGAAGTTTAGGTACAACGTTTGTATTACCAATTTTCCTTCAATAGATTGTTATAGTTGAGAACTTCAAAGTCCAACTTGGCATTGGTATTGGTGGTGGTGGGGGTGTATTTGAACATATGACACATATCCTACCCGCACAGGAGATCGAGGTGGTCGTGACACAAGAGAAGATATTCAAAAGACCAAGTTAGTTATAAGATTTGTCTAATTAGCTAGTAAATCATATATTTTAGCAACAATCTTTTTACCTAGTCAAGATAGTTAGTTTTCTATGTTTACCATTTATCAAATTATCTCTATTAATAAGAATCATCTATATAATTGTAAATTTATTTTTGTAAGGTACGCAGACCTTAATTATATTGATCGTCACAGTGTTGAAGTGGTTACAATTATATAGAATTTCCAGTAAGTTTTCTAGAATATTATTTATAACAATCATAATCTAAACACTTAACGTAACAAATAATTTGATGCAGAGTTCTAGCCATTCAGTTTTGATTGTAGAGTTTCTTAAGTAGTAGTAGTAGTAACATAAAAAGTTTAATCGCCGTGTTTGAATGAAAGTAGCACGTTCAAATAACTTAACAACTCCACAATTAGTAGATATATTAGGATACAAAAATCCAACCAATTTTCAAGGTTTTTTTTTAAGTATAATACGACGAGTAATAAAGATCACCGGAATTTGTTATCTTGGATCCGAGTTAGTAAGAGTCTTCGTTTACTGGTACCTTTGTAGAAAATATTATTTCTGATTTTTTTGGTAACTCTATCAGTGCTGAGGTTGAAAATCTCTCTGATGTTGTTTTTGTAGTGAACTTGATTTCTTTCATCAAAGTGATTGACAAACACTTGATAGGAAACGTATCAGAATACCAAATCAAACATACTAAAAACTAAACTGAATAACATCTAATACCCTAGATTAAAGAAGTAAAAAACCAGCTAGGCTTGAATCTGAACAAATCAGATTCAGACCTAATCATAAATAAAAAATATCGAAAACAAAGACAATAGAGGAAAAGATGATGCGACATAAAGAAAAAGCAAGCTGCTAGCGTTTTGTTGGGTTCTTTTAGGATATGAAGTATGTATTCTATGGTCTAATCATAATAAGATTTTTTAATCACAAAAAACTAATAGTACCCAATCTTTCAAATAATTCTAAATGGTCAATATATCTTTTTCTTTCGATATCTTTAAATATCAATCAAAATTCTTATACTATATGATATTATGATAACATCTTATCATTTCACTACAATCTTACAATAGTTTGTTTCAATTCCTTTACAATTACTTCAAATGTTGACGAATTCATCGATTGTCAAACAAAATTGAAGGAAAAATATAGAAGTCGTACAATTTTATTTCATGGTTTTATAATGTTGTTCACCTGATGAAACTATGTCAGCATTGCTCATTATACCAGAATTATCCATAACTATACATTTTGTCCCCGACGCTCCTCCGATACATGATTATCTAGTATATCTAAATTTATCTTTTTAATTTTTTAAATATAATATACAAATATGAATGAATTTGTTTAATATTTGGTAATATCTCGAAAACAAATGAGCAAAGTAGTTTTCACTTTTCTTTTTTCTGTTAAACAACCGCCTTAAAAGCAGGTTAAATATCAACCTCAACTATCGACATAAGCTAGGTGGATATTTCAACCGGTATATAAAAGAGTTTTCAGTGGAACCATAAATTTTCATCCCACCACAATATAGACCTAATCGATCATTTGGAAAATCATTAAACGGATCAGTTGGCCATTATGATATTTAGGGTTCTTAATGCTAAAACATTAAATGTAAGGCAAAAATAACGATTTAAATGAGTTTAAGTCTTTATATGTGGTTCATGGTTATTTAGCTTGGACCATGCCTTTCTAAAAAGGTTCATTATATTCCAAGATCTAGGGTTTAAATGGATGCCACATCATATCAAAACTTATATTTGGATTCTCTTCTTTGGTTCACCTACAATATTCCACAACCGCACTCTTGGCAATTAAACACAAGCTCAATTAAGAACTCTCCCCCATAAAATGTCATTCCCGAAAGAACAACAAGAGTGACCTTACTTTTACAACAAAAGAAGGGTTTCTTTGGACATTAACAAATCACATGAAACATGAATTTGTATCCATAAAACTCGAATAAGTTAACCACAAGAGAACCTGATGCATAGTGGTATTTATGAAATACCATTTCAACCCTTCCACTCATGTTCTCAATTTTACCCCACTTCTTTTGGTTTATTTCCTTGCTTTTCCATTATATATGTAAAACCCTAGCTCTACTTTAGTTAGCCAAGTTTGAGTTGTTTAGAATAGGTGTGAGAACCTTGATCCTTCCTTAGAGAAGAGCCTCCATCACTTTGCTATTTCCAATTTTTAATTGGGTAGAAATTGCAACTTGAAAGAGATGCCTCTTTTATCTTCTAATTTCCAATCTTAGAGTTGGGTAGAAATTTGAAGTCATATTAGAGAAGAACCTCAAATCTTTGCATCTTCCTTGTCCAAGGGTAGAAGAAGCTTCATTTGAAGGTTGGTTACTTGTGTTTTATGGTGTTTTGTTACAATTTAACTTTCCAATTTCAATTATAAGTATTACTTTACATTAGAACCTTAATGATTAATTTAGTCGGAAACGCTCAACATAAGAAAACTTACGGAGCCATGCAGTACTTTCAAATAGGAGTGGATCAAGGAAAGATCAATATTGTGGAATATTCAAAAGTTCATTCTATCTTTTATCAATATTTGCATACAGAAATAATAGACTTAATTTTTGACATATATGTGACAATCACAGATTACAGACGTAAACACCCATATCCCATAATTTTTTTGCAATATATAAAACCATAAAGATTAATACTGCAAAATCATCTTCCAAATAACTTAGAATTTAAATAAATAAATCTAAAACATTGCAATATGAAAATTGTTGGCAATAGCTATGTGTAATCACAATATTTGCTATTCCAAACCCTAGTTATCCTTATTAAAAAACAAGAATAAATTCTCAAAAGAAGTTTCCTAGAAATTGTAGAGCTTTCTCAGAGCATCTACTCATAATTCCTTCTCATTATTGAAGAACCCATTGATTATGGGATCATTTAATTCCTCCAGATCTTTAGAAATATCAGTTAACTCACTAAGTTCTCTTTTCAGTTCATACAGAGTGTTCTTCGTCAGAGATAACATTTGTTCATAGTGAGCTATCTTTTCTAAAGAGAACATGATTTGAGATTTTAAGTAATTTCTTTTGCTGTTGAAATCCTTCACCATAACCCGAAAGTTATTATCATTTTGACAAATAGATAAAAAACAGTTAGAGGAGGAACCTTTTTCATCATTTGTACGCTTCTCCTTTTTCTTCCTTGAGGATTGGATTCCTTCACATAGATACACATTAACTGCTTCTGCTGCATCCCTTTTTGTGGAACCTCTAGTTACAGGAGCCATGATACTGTATCTTCCAAAGAAAAAAGAGTGAAGGGAATTTTGATTGCAAACGAATATAAATAGAGCACCAGAAGAGTAAACCCTAAAAAAAACTTTGAAAAGGTCTTCACGGTTCACGATCCATTATCTTTTTTTGATAAGAAAATATTCAATTGCAAATCTAAACTTATATAAACCCAAATAAAATAAAAGATAAGAATTTAACAACTATACAAGACTTGAGCAACTTTGATGATATCCTCATATTCTCAAGTTAATAATGAGGATGCATACATCACTATAATTAGATAGTGATGGAGTGAGCAGAATGCTCACATCTTGTGTCACATGGTGACTTATCAAGGTTTGTTGTATGTCACATGGTGACTCATGTTTCGAGCCACCTCCCTTATCATACATATATACTTTTTAACATTCTTAGAAATTATAGAGAACCGATCACTCAAATTGGGAAGTATTGCAAGGAGAAGTCAGCTATGTGGAGGCGTATAGTTTGTGAAAAAACTTAAGCAAAGGAGGAGTGTCTACTTCCAAGGCAAGTGAATGATTCTGTTGGGAAAAGCATGTGGTTTGATATCTTAAAAACTAAGGATGTCTTCTTTGGTGCGGTGTCCGTCAAGATTAAGAACGGTAGGTCAATAAGTTTTTGGCATGACTGGTGGAACGAGAACAAGTCTTTTTAGGAGAAGTATTTAAGACTATATAAGTTAAGTAAACAAAAATTTCATATTGTGGCTATGATGTTTGAAGATGGCTGGAACTTCCAGTTTTCGAGAGAGTTGGATCCAACAGAAAGGATTGATTTCTTGGAGTTGAAGTATGATATTCAGAATGTGACTCTTATTCAGGGGGAAGAGGATGTTTTTGAAAGTGATTTTTCTTCTAAAAACTTATACAGTAAGCTAGCCGATTCTGAGCCAGATTGGGATGGGTATCATATCTTATCCAGCAAGTATGTTCCTCCTAAAGCACTCTTCATATTTTGGGCTTCTCTCCATTACTCATTGCCAATTAGGATGAGGTTGCAGCATAAGAGAGTCGTGCTTCAATCAAATCTATGTATTTTTTGCAATACAGCTGGGCATACTATTGAACATCTCTTCATCTATTGCAGCTATGCTTCTCACCTTTGGGAGTACTTTATTTCATCTCTTCACCTGGCTTGGGTAATGCCTTTTGATTTCAAAGTGTTAATGCAAAGCTGGAGGATCCATAGATGTTCTGATAAAACTAGGTTAGTTTGGCATCTTATGCCTTTTGCTATTTGCTGGGATCTGTGGAATGAACGTAATAGAAGGGTGCATGATGGAAGACCAAAGTCTAAGGACGAGCTTGAGTATGTTGTAAAACTTTGCACCTGCCTTTGGAATATATCCTTCCTTTTCAAAAAGAAAAAAAAAAAGAATAATAATATCATCGAATCACGATTGTTGATGTTCGTTGTTTCTTCTTCAAATTTCAGTAAAACGTCCCTAAAACGGAATGGTCAGTAATGCACCATCACCGATTGGATGATTAGTGAAGAAAACATAATTCCTGCAAATGCATTCATCTTCTAACGTACTAAATTTGTGTTGATGTGTAGCTCTTGCTCTTCTTATTTCATTTTGCACATTAGCTCGAAGTTCAACTCTTTGATTTTCGGCAGCATGTTGCTCTTTTATGAACTGAGCCAGGTTCATATTTTGAGAAATTGGAATACCTAAGAAAATAGGAAGAAGGTGTGATTTGAAATGAAATTAGAATTAGGTATTTATAGACAGATGAATTTATGTCTGTTGGATTAGATCTAATGGACGGTTTTGTTTCCGTCGAGCGGCCGTGCCTACTGCTCGGTAGAAACTTGACCTGTGGCGCAACTTGCCACGCATATACGAATCGGCCTTACAACCTTAAATCGTGGTTGTTTTTTTTTTTTTTTTGTTGCAGCCTCCTATAATCTAAATATCTAACTTGCCCCTGATTTGCTAACTCATAAAACAAAAAGTTAGTTCGCTTATAACACTCGAAGCGTGTAAGACGGCCCGGTTCCTTACTGGGGAATGGTGAATATCCGCGAATAACAACTAACAACATTCGTCTCAAAAAAATGCACAATCCAGAAGATTTAAGGCAATGGTCTGTCACATTATGGTGGTAACCCGCAAGTGAGGGGGAGTCGTAAGCGGCGTTCATCCTTACTAGGTCATAAACGAAATTGACAGTCTCGGTCAACTTAATGTGGCAAACGAAGAGGAAGGAACAGTTCAAAAAATCGGTTCTTGCTACGTAGGCTTAGTCTACTTTTATCAAGCTAACAACGAAAGCAAACACAAAAATACAGAGAGAATCAATCCAAAAACCCCACATCCATCAATAAAGAAGAGAGAGAGAAACAAGAGTTCTGAAAACGGAGTAATAGACTATAGGTCTCCACTCTGATCCTTACTTTCCCTTCGCTGAAACTTCTTAACTCTCAAACTCAGCCCCCTCTTATTGAAATCAATCTTGATTTTCATTCATTTTATACCATGAGCGAAAAAAGATAGAATTTTAGTGTCAAGTTATTCAATTTAGACAGAGAGAGGAGAGTTCATTAAGGGGGTTCAGGGTTCAAGCAAGAAATATGGGGAGTACTAAAAAGAGATGGAAGATATCATTTCACAGATCTTGTAATGTTATTAAATCAGAAAACAAACAGCCACCGAAAGAATTTATTTGTCCAATTTATGGTTCATTAATGGCAGATCCAGTTATAGTTACTTCAGGTCAGACTTTCGAGAGGAATATTGTTTTAGTTTGTAAAAACATGGGTTTTAATCCTATGATTTCTTCTTTAGATGGTTCAATACCTGATTTTTCTACTGTTATACCAAACAACGCCATTAAATCAACTATTCAAAACTGGTGTGATACTCATGGTGTTGATAGACCGAAACCCCTTGAATTTGGTGTTGCGGAGAAAATCGTCACCACTTTAATGGCTTCTCAACCTCAAGCAGAAGAAGATGATGAAGAAGAGAACTTTAAAACCCCTGAAAGGGATGTCGAAGAAGTGGAAAATATAGGGGATTCTGATCGGGAATTGCTTGAAGCACTCGCAGAGAATCGACTACCGAAATTCTCACTCTCTCACGCATCGACCGAGTTAAATCGCCGACCAGGTCATTTCTATACAAGTTCAGAAGAATCAGTAACAACAACGATTTCCGCTACACCTTTGCCATTATCAACACGTCCAGCTTGTTATTCATCATCTTCATCATCAGAAATCGAACCGTTAAATCTCAATCCATCAGAAGAAGATGATGAAATTGTTACGAAACTAAAAAGTTCTCAACTTTACGATCAGGAAGAAGGTGTTATCGCATTACGGAAACTCACAAGAACTAAAGAGGAAATTAGGGTTTCACTCTGTACTCCGAGGTTACTTTCATCACTTCGTCCATTGCTGATTTCTCGTTATACCGCTATTCAAATCAACGCAGCTGCAGCTTTAGTAAATCTCTCACTAGAGAAGATGAACAAGGTGAAGATTGTACGTTCAGGAATTGTTCCCTTATTGATCGAAGTGTTGAAAGGTGGTTTTCCGGAATCACAAGAACACGCAGCTGGAGCACTGTTTAGTTTGGCTCTGGATGATGAGAATAAAACTGCCATTGGAGTATTAGGAGCTCTACAACCACTACTCCATATGTTGAGGTCAGAAAGTGAGCGAACCCGGAACGATTCAGGACTTGCTTTGTATCATTTGTCTCTTGTTCAAAGTAATCGGTCTAAATTGGTTAAGCTCGGGTCGATTCCGATGTTGTTATCGATGGCAAAGACGAGGGAATTGGGTAGCAGGGCATTGCTTATCTTGTGCAATTTGGCTACCTGTATTGAGGGTAGAGCCGCAATGCTTGATTCTAATGCGGTTGAGGTTTTTGTTGGAATGTTGAGAGAAAAGGATAGTGAATCGGAATCGACTCGGGATAATTGTGTTGCGGCGTTGTATGCGTTGAGTCATGGTAGTTTGAGGTTTAAAGGGTTGGCGAAAGAAGCGGGTGCGGTGGAGGTGTTGAGAGATGTGGCGGAGAGAGGAAGTGAAAGAAGTAGAGAGAAAGCGAAGATAATTTTACAAATGATGAGAAGTGGTGGTGGTGGGAGAACTGAAGGCGAATCGGTTGTTGAAGAGATTGATTGGGAAAGTGTGTTGAACTCGGGTGCAGTAGTGAGTCATAGTCGTTTTCGTGTTGGTGGTGTTTTAAGTCCTAACTCAACCGAGTTTTGAAATTGTTCTTATTCACTCGGTTCAGTTTTTCTCCTAAATTGGAGATAGATTTGTAAATTATTGTCAACAAGGTGTTGGTTTTTTCTGTCGTCTTAGGTTGACCCAGTTGGGTAATCCGGTTACCCGAATAACCGAACGCCCAACAGGATATTAGGATGTGAGAGTCACGAGTGATGATGATGTCGCTTGTTTTGTACTTTGTTGGGAATTGGATTTGGGATCATGAAGATGATGGAGATTCCGTAGTTGGACCTGGTCCTTGCTAATTTATGACGTTTGGGTCCATTTCCATGATTTCTTAGTTTGGTTTTAGAATGTAAAAATCTGAACCGGCTAGTAAATATAAAACCTTTAGTTCAAATTTGTAAGATTTTGTGATCTCATTTGAATTAGATTTATGATTTTGTGTTCTTTCTTTTTTAGTGATGGGTTTGCTTTTAAAGATTCTTCGAGAAAAGAGAAGTGTTTTAGGTTGAGAATTTGAGAGTACAAAAATGTTGGATTTGATTGTAAAACAGTGGCTTACAACGCCAAAGTTGTCATCCTTTTTGTTTGAGAACTTTTCTTTATGAGCAAGTTGTAATTATAGCACTAAACTGTATTATTATATTGAAAGGGAGAGTAGGTCAAGATTTTGTGTTTGAAGCTGTCAAGTTTGTTTCTTTTGTTCGGATTTGCAACCTTTGTAGAGAATTATCATAGAAGAATTAAAATGTGTTTAATGGTGATTTTTTTCTAGAATTTAGGTAGTTGTTCAATTATTGTCCTATTTGGGTAGCAGTTGTTCTATTGTATTGGATTCCTTCATGAGGTGTGCAGGTTGAGATCATTGAATCCACTTGCAGTTGGCCAATTAGGACTAAGACCTGCGTCAGTCACATGTGTTTAATGACTTGGAATAATTTATTCAAAACCCAAAGCTTGCTTATCAGAGCAAGCATCAACTGAAATTGCCAAGGTGTAGGCTTGTAGCCAGAAGTTGATGTAGAAGAAACAGTGGGATAGGCCGTGGGATGGCCGGATGGGATTTGGTTGAGGTTTGAGATCTGTATCAGAAATGAGACAGATGCTTCTTATTTCCTTCCACCGGGTCATTTTTCATGATTTATACATAAAACCTTTGCAGAAAGAAGATGTGTATTCAGTTTAGATATCCATAAAACCTATGCAGAAACAAGATGCCCTAAATCCCTATCTCAAAACCTAAACAAAAATTGCTCATGAACCTCGTAATATGGTCATGAGAAATGGTATCGTCCACTCACAGATGCAGCATGCAGGTGTCTATCTTTACGAGGCAGCCCAGACCCAAAAATTGTTGTACTACTAGCAACTAGCAAACCATGAGCGCATGCAGGTGTCTAATGGTATTTCCTACAAAACTCCTTACGCAGTTGATCTTTTTGAAAGTAGGAATTAACGTGCTTGGACAGCTTTGGGCAAACTCACAGACTTAAAAAGTTATGAGAACTAGGATTTAGAGATGGGTTGTGCAAGGCTTCAAATCTCAGCCATCACTAGAAAAATACAAAACATTCAGATACGCGACATTTGTGCTAGACAAATGAGAAGAGAAGTCGGTACTAAGTCAGCCATTATCAAAGCTTCAGATGAATGGAGTACAACTTTAATTGGGAAGTTATTCTCTAAGGATCCTGTTGAGACAGATGCAGTGAGAAAGGAGGTTATTATTCTACGGAGTCGATTTATAGTCAAGGAAGTGCGAGATATTGATAGAAATCTTTTCTTGTTCAAGTTTCACATGAAGAGGCAATGAATGCTATACTAAACAAAGGCCCATTGAATGTTAAAAAAAGGTCACATAAATCTGAAGAAATATGATGCTGTCATTTCTGCTAAAGACCGGGTTTTCAAATATCAAGAATGGGATTTGCAATTCAATTTTTTTTTGCCAAAACATCATTGAGTTGAGGTGGTAGGGGAAGCCATTGAAGAGTTAGGTGAGAAAATCTCAACAGACCCTGAAGATTACAAACCAACTTTTGGAACTATTATTTATGCATGGATCAAAATCAATTTAACAAAACCACTCCATATGGGAGGTTGGTACAATACTGCTATTGGTGGTGTTACTTGGATCATATTTTACTGGGAAAAACAACCTCATAATAAAAAGACGAGGGTACCCAAATATACCTCAATCTAAAACTTTTCCACCTATAAGTCCTTTTTTCGAAAGTGATTGTCTATGGACTGAGTCGAGACAATACAACTAATCGGTTCACACTTCGTGTGATCGTCTATGGATACGAGATCGAGACAATACAACAACGAAGTATGTTTACTTGATAAAAGGTTCGGACTTAACCAAACACAATAGGATTACTATCAAGTAAATAGGAATTAATGTTTGTGTATTTTACTTCTAATTATAATGAAAACAATTATAATTGCGGAAATATAAAAGTAAAAGACACAACAAGATTTTGTTAACGAGGAAACCGCAAATGCAGAAAAACCCCGGAACCTTGTCCAGAATTGAATACTCTCAGGATTAAGCCGCTATACAAAATCAAACCAACTTCGTATAGTTGAGACCAAGCAACTAAACCTATAGTTCACCTAGTTCCATCTGTATTCCCACGCCTCCAACTTGTAATAAGTCACGTACTTGGAACAATTCCTTTGGTTCGTATTCCAAACAGTAAAGGAACAACAAATCTGTTTGGTAACAACTCTTTTCAACCAAGTGATATGAGTTCGACAAAAGGCTCTTCCGTTTATCCCAATAAACTCCTTTGTCAGGTCCTTAGATCTATCTAATAACAACTACCAAAGTAATTGTCAAGATTTTGCAATCAATACTTTTAATCACAAAGAATTGTATTGATGCCGATCTACTCAACTAATCAATCCAATCTACCACAAGGATAAACCGATTATAGTTGGATCCTCTTTAACCGAAACAAGTATTGTGCACACCAAAGATTATGAACCCAAATCTTCTTCGTCTTCAAATCTTCTTAGATCTTCAATAAACACCTGCACACAATCAACTCGAATCTCTTGTGATCAATCACACACAGAACAGAGTCTGTTAACAATGGATTATCACAAGACGTCTTTAGATCTACAAACAGTCTAAAGATCCCCGTCGAAACTTCGATCTAGTTTGAGTGAATCTTATATCAGAAGAGAAGATTCTCAAGCTTAAACAAACTAGGTGCAATCAAAGTTCAACAACCGTTAGTCAATCAAATCAATCGAAAACTAATAATAAACCGCAATTATCTAGTTTCCCACCAACGGTACTATTAGAGCTTCTCAATCCCAAAGAAGTCTTTAAACCGAGCGGCCGTAAGAGATTTCGCCTAATTAGGTTACTTTCCTCTCCGAATAGGCGGCTCCACCAGTAACAACACAACTAGGTAGTTTTGCTCGCTCTGAGGATTAGTTTGCTCGAAATGCAAACTTTGATATTTATAGACCAAGGAAGTTTGGACACCAAGAAATTTCCAAAACCGAAAATATTCTCAAGATATGCAATATATTTCCAAATTCGGTTTCCATAATTCCAGGAAATGCTTTGTCCAAATATTGACCGAAATTCTTAGAAAATCTCCAACTAGTAAATGCACATTACTAATTTTCATTTTCAAAAAATAAAATTAAAAACCTTAATTAAAATATTCTCAATTTATTTTCGATCCGGGATTTTCCTTTAGCTATTAAGGAATATATGTGAACAATAAAAGATAAGCGTTAATGCACATGTTCAAAGTATGTCGACATCTTAATTTAGTAAATCATCTTTCATATTTACTATATTGGAATCGATTTGCCACACTTCCAAACAAGTTTAGAATTGGTTCATCTGACTTCCAAGAACTATGTGATTAATCAAGAACACTCAATCACCAAACATGTGTTTCACGGTTCTACCAAAAAAAGTTTCGTTTCTACCTCCATGTGGGTACTAGAATTAGTCACGCTAGTTACTGAAAGTTGGTTGATTAGGTACTAGGATCGGTTCCCACATATATATGGTATCTAACTTGTATTTGTTGCACATGTCCGTAGGATCGGTTCCCAATATCTAAAAACGTGTTGCACATGTTCATAGGATCGGTTCCAATAACTAGAAACTTGCTACACCTCTTACAATGATCGATTCCCCTCTTGTTATCGGTTGCACCTCTTACTAGTATCGGTTCCCCTTTGCCTAGAGTTGGTCATACCAATTACAACAACTCGATCATACCATCTCATGTGTTTTCTTAAGATCGGTTTCACTAATAAAAGTCATACCAATACAAAAGTCAGGCCTTGTGAATAGTTTTACCAAGAACATAAACAATTCATGAGCGGTTATACTAATCACACATATTGGTAGTTCAAAAGATATGCAATGAATAAAAATACCAATAAGCCTAGCGATTTCCCTTTCGATTCACAAAACAAGTTCATGAATTTACTTCCTTTAAACGAATGTAAAACTTTGTTTCCTAGGATGAAATCTTCACCTCATACCCATACATAAACACAATAACATTCAAACGATTATGTTGATGTCTTATATACGAAGTTCAAAAGATAAGCGTTATACTTCGTATTGTATTCCTTAATAATACGTCTAACTAGAGTATAATCATTCATAGCTTCGCAGTTATGTTTTCAATATGCACGACTTGAAAGATATGTTAGGGAATAAAACAGTTCAAGTCAAATATTACTAACCTCAAGTGGAAAGATGATGTCGTCGTTGTAGCTCCTTACTTCTTCACTTCTTCAAGTCTTCACGTAATACTTGTAATGTCTCATATCCTAATACTTTCAAGCTAACCTATACGAAGTTGACTCTAGTAATAATCAAGCGACTCTTTAAATGAGTTTTGGTTCACTAAAATATGACAACCAAACTTGACATACCAACGCTTGGTGGGTTCAACCGAGCTATGCTCTAACACATAATTTCTGTCCTAAATGTTTTACTATTGATCATAATGAAGGCGAATGTCTTAACGTAGCAGATGGTCTGATGATCCGAAGGTTCACCAATGATCAATATATTAACTATGTGCATGAACTTGCAACTTCTTATGGAGTAGAGGTATGTGATGATATTGATCTTATGCTGGAAAAAATATGTGAATCTAGTTGGAAAGAAGAAGAATCTAAAGTAGAAGAACAACATGAGGAAGGTGAAATAAGAAACAACAAAAGATCCAGAACAGACCAAAATGACAATAATGAAGATATCATGGAAAGTAATACTGGTAAACTACCATCCTCTAATGGAAATGATGATATGGAACACGATCTCATTGAGGAAAGACATGCAAGAGCATAAGAGAATTCCAATGAGATGAATGAGGCTTCTAACAATCTGGTAATCCATATTTCCCTTAAATACTCATATTCTTACATTAGATTTAATTATCACTTCAGCATTTACTGTGATTACTGCCATAATCCTTTGTCTATTTTAAATACTACATTATTTGCATCCTGTAGATGGGGAAAAACGAGTTGCTGGTTTTTAAGGAATTGAGGAGACGACCGTGCGGATGAAGCTCCTTGAACCGAGCGAACTGTCTAACCTCCCACAGGTGCACTGCAAAATGGGAGTGCTTTGAATTCGAGAGATCAATCTGTAGGACTCCGGCCTAAACCAAGACAATGGTCATTCCAGAGTCAATTCGGTCACAAAATAGGATGGCTCGATCTGTAGGAGGGAAGCTGAGAAATGTGTGAGATCAATAGTGCTCGAAATTGTAGGTGTATTGTGTATTTTGCGTGAAGAAATAAAATAAGTTCTGATTGATTGAATTTGCTTTGTTGAGAGTAATTGTTCAGACGCTGAGTTTTGTTCTGTTGTTGTCTGTTTTTACGAAAGATTGTCTTGTTTTCAATCATGATTCAGAGACTTACTTATATTGCTATAATTGTAAACACCTTGATCCCATGAAGTGTGACAGTTGCTGGAGTCAAAGAGTGGGGAAGTGGAAATCGTTTTAAAACCAGTTGCTCATCGTACGGAGACTTGGTTGGTTTTCCATCCACTACTTTGCTAACTCCTCCAACTGATTTCATGACTTGCTCACATTCTCATCGTGTGTATAAACACATGTGCCGTAGACCGCCAGACCAAAACCCTAATTAATATCCCTCATGTGACACGATTGATGTCTCGTGATTGTGGAGTCTGCAAGGCAGACATGTATTTAGTTAGTCAGTTGCTGACTTAATGGGACGATGAGTCCTTGTATTGTTGAGTCGAACACGATTTGCAAATGTTCTAAGACTCATGAATTGAACATGTCTGTTGAGACAGAGGTATAATTGTCCAATAAATGTTGATAGTTAAGGTGAACAAATATTGTTCATTTGATGAGTTGTTGAATATTGATAGTTGAACCAATATTCCTTAGTCTGAGCAAATATTGCTTATCTGAGCAAATGTTGCTCGTTTGATGAATTATTAATTTAAAATACTGGCAACTGAACCAAGTATAATAATTAAAGTGTTGATTACGGGATCAACATAAATTATTAGTGTTTGAATCTGGAATTATGAAACTTGGATTCAAAAACCCTAATTTCGATCAATTGCTGATCAATTGATGATTTATTGAAAATCAACCACGGAGTGAAGGAGGGACCGACTACATGGGATGATGAGTCGACCATGTAGCGCCCAGATGCTCGAATGAGCAAATACCAAAGTCTCTTGAAGAATAGTTGGTGAAAGGATGATTAAATGCTGGTTTAATCATTTATTATAATAATGCTCGTCTGAGCCTTAGGTGATAAAACCTAATTATGAAGAGATGAGGGACCGACCAAGGGGTCATGAAACCTAATGACGATCGTTTTATGGAATTCCCAAATTGTTTGAAAGAGTTTGAACCTAATGTGAACAAATTAGGTCAAATGATGAAAGTATGTGGGACCGGCCTCTTGCAAGCCAAAGAGCCAACCTTGGTCGGTCAAGGTAATATGCTCATGTCACCAAAGTGTTCGTGTCTTAGTTATGAGAATTTTGATAGTTAGAGCACTGATCGGTCAAACTCACATGCGTTGCTATCTCAAGCATGTTTGTCAATGTTAGTGATCAAAACTATAAGTCTTGATTTCTAGCCTATGTATCTAAAGGTCTCGGACTAGGATAGAAAGTGTAGTTGAGCTCAAGAACTCCATGGCAATCATCATACAAGACGAAGGACTACTCGAGGAACCGGTGGAACTTCATCGACTAAAAGGTATGTGGAGACTTGAACTTATCTGTCACTCAAAAGTCAATTTACCCTATCTCCTACTCTTGAGATAAAAGTCGTTTAGACGTATAGACTTTCATTATACACATTTTTTATTTTTAGCCGAGTTTAACTCGTCTGTCTATTTCTCAAAATATGTGTTGGTAAGCTTTCGCTTTAACCGAATGCATCTTTACCTAGTGACGAAAGTCATGATATGTTTCAATCACTTTGGAAATTGCTCTGATGAAAAATGGTCTGTGAATAACGGCTATATTACGTTCTCTGAGAATGTTTCAATGATTGAAATGAGAGTTTAGATTACATATCCATTGGTAGGATATAAGCATTGTTGTGGAAACACATATATGTATAAGTCCTTATTCCTTGAACCAAAGTTTGCGAACTTTGTTGATCAAGAGAAATGGAAGTGGCGCAAGCCAAGTCCAAGTCGCGAACTGGCGGAAGTTCTCACCGAGAATTTCTGCTGGAGTTTGTGTACTCCTTCCATGAGCTTAAGTCCGCGAACCCAGTCCGCGAACTTGAGAAGGTTATATCTAAAACCGGTTGTTCTTGAACTCATGTTTATATAAACTAAGGAATGCTTTTGCAAACCGTGGCTATAATGTTCATGAACCGATTCGGGTGAATCATACCGTTTTTGCTTCGATTGTGTCTTGTGTAGTTACATAAGATCTAAGCAATTGAACAACTCTCTAACTAGTTCATTTGAGTCATTTGAACTAGTTATGGTGAAGAAGAATATGGTTGATATGAGAGTGTTCATATGGCTAACCATTTGGTTAACTATTGTTGAACCAACAAATGTTAATATTTGGGTACGGTTCATAAACCCAAAATTAAACATTTCGTTTGTGTGTAACAAGCTAAGTTTTCGATCCAACGGTTGATAAATATTAGCTTGAATCTAATCAGGTTTTCATTTAACGGTGAATATTGAATGCTTTGTTACTAAGCTAACATTGATTGCGAACCCTGATTTGAAAGACTATATAAGGGAGAACTCTAGCAACTGGGAAACCTAATCCCCATACTTTACGTGTGATACTAGTTTGCTAAGCTAGACTCGATTCTCCTTTAACCTTTTGTTTTCTTCTTCTAAAACCAGGTTAACGACTTAAAGACTTCATTGGGATTCTGAAGCCAGACCGATACTACTTTTCTTGTAGTTATGTAATCCGATCTTGCTGTTTCTATCGTATGAGTACAATTGAAATAATTGTCTTGAGATTTATATCTCCGATAGGCAAGATAGAAAAGAAATCACAAACACTTCGTCTCATCGTTTGTGATTCCACAATATTTTTTTTCGCTGCGTCAATTAAGATTATTGTGAGGTGACCAATAATACTAGGCTGTTCTTCGGGAATATAAGTCTGGGTTATTGATTGGTTCCTGTTCACCTTGATTTATCAAAAGACGGAACAAAACTCATAGGTTTATTCGTGGGAGACGGATTTATCTATTATTGTAGACTTTTCTGTGTGATACAGATTTGTTTATTAAAGTCTTCGACTTTGGGTCGTAGCAACTCTTAGTTGTGGGTGAGATCAGCTAAGGGAATCAAGTACGTAGCATCCTGCTGGGATCAGAGGCATAGGAGCATAACTGTACCTTGGATCAGTGTGAGATTGATTGGGGTTCAACTACAGTCCAGACCGATTAATTTGGAGTAGGCTAGAGTCTGTAGCGGCTTAATACAGTGTGTGTTCAATCTGTACTAGGTCCCGGGGTTTTTCTGCATTTGCGGTTTCCTCGTTAACAAAATTCTGGTGTCTATGTTATTTCTATTCCGTATTATATTTGTTTATATAATTGAAATATCACAGGTTATGCGTTGTTCAATCAATTAGAATATCCGACCTTTTGGGTTGTTGATTTAAATTGATTGACACTTGGATATTGGTCTTTGGTACTATCCAAGTTATCTCTCTTTGATAAAGACTCGCAGATTTCTATTTGCTTGAGTAAAGATCAAATCGAGAGATTGAGATATAAACTCGTTGATATACTTTTTATCTAGATTGAGTCTGACTGTGTAGTTGATTCTCTAGAAAGTATATTGGAGTTTGTCCATACAGATTGCTAAGCGAAATATTGGGTGTGGTTGTTAGACCCCCGCTTTTTGAATTGGTATCAGAGCAGGCAAACACATTAAACCTAACAAGTTTTTGTTTGTTCGTTCCTTAAAAATTTTCCCATGGAAAATTTCTTTGGAAAACTTGCTCTTGGCATCTGTAATGCACGCCATAATTCCTTAAGGATTGCTCAAAGATTATTATGGTTAAAACCTCTGGTTTCTCATGATAGTCTCTCTTCATCTATAGAAGAAGATTTAGATGATAAGAATCAATCTAAAGGAAAAAATAAAAGGAAGGAAATATTAAGAAAACGTTCGTCACGCTCCAGGATATGGACTCTCAATAGATTAACTCTTGATCTCTTTGAAGAGTACTACCGTAATGGATCAATTGATAAAGATCTATTCAGAGCGTTCGAAGGTTTTTTTAAATTCTTAGAAAAACTTAAGTCTTGTAAGTCTAAGAATCATTCCTAAAAGGGTTATGTACATGTTAAACCAAATAATACTGTGCAACCTAGGATTCAGATGAATCTTCCTCCTAACCATGTTCAACAAAGGAGAGAAAGCTTTGATTGCCCTGATTATCATCGTTATTACATAACGAGGACAGTTCACACATATCAACCAGAAATGTTGCATGAGAATTCCTCTGCACATTATGCCTCTTGGTAACAAGCTTGGCATTACCCCATGTGTATATATCTTGGAATGGGGCAAGAAATGGTTTGAATTGTGTATAGGTTTGTTATTCTCTTTTAGAATACCAATTAAAGCTTTCTTCTAGCATCCATTGTCTCTGACAAAGTGAGTTTTCATGGGATGCATAACCTTTGAAGTGCAAATAGTTTAGAAAAATCCTACTTTTCTTGTGTGGGTCGCAGTTCACAAACGGGTCCAAGCCCATATTTGGACTTATAAAGAAGAAGTTCGCGCACTCTCTTATTCATCACCCGTCCGCGTACGTGAACCTCTAGGGTTTTGTGTATTTCCTCCATTGAAGCCTCTTTGGAGAAATTGAAAGAAAGGGTGTTCAAGTTTCACTCCAAGTAAGTAATTTCCTCTTGTTCCTTTCAATTTCCTAGATCTCATGATGAACTCTAAGGGTTCAAAAAGAAGCTCCAAGAGCCCAAATACCTCTAGCATGGATCTTCCTTGTGACCAAAATTCTCTTAGGATTAGGTTTGTGGATGATTCTTGTGCTAGAATTTTTGAAAAGATTTCATCTAAAGGTTTCATCCTTGAAAAGAAATTGGATCTCTCTAGTGGGCATGAAGAGGATTTAACTTGCTTTAAAAAATTCAAGCTTGGAAATATCTTTGATGGTCATGGTCAAGGTTTTGATTCTCTCACTAGAATTTTCTATGCCAACATTCATGATGTTGATCTTAATAAGATGGAATCCAAATCCATGATAAATAGATAAAGATTTCTTATTGATAGAGAATTGATTTCAAAGATTACCAACATTCCGTTGGGGAACGTGCGTCTTCCTAGACCAAGTGATGAACGTCCATCATGTGATGAAATCTCTCTTGGGCTTTGTGGCAAGAAGGTAGCTTGGAATCAAGGAAAGTTTCCTACTAATGATCTTAGTATCCCGTTATTGGCTTTTGGGAAACTTGGTATCCCAAATCTTTGTCCCTCCACAATTGAGAATTCTTGGTGGAGTTATGAGTTTGCGGAATTAGTCTATTTCCTTGAACCAGGTGTTCAAAGTCCCGATATTTGTAGTTTCATCATTTATCAAATGACTTCGATGACTTCACCCATCAAGATGTTAGGTTACCCTTGCTTGATTGGACAAATTTGCCGTGATCGAGGTCTTGATTCGATTGGAAACTCTCTTAGGGTCCCCAAACCGGTTCGTCCATGTACTTTTAGACGCATAAAGGAGAATGTGTGCAAAAGACAAAGAGATGCTTCACTCAACGATTGTGACCCTACCACTTTGAGTCTTCTTCAAAAAATTCACAAAGGTGTTTGTAAAGTCGATTCATGGGTAAAGTGTGTCCAAGAACAGTTATCTTTAGTTGCAACGAAGTTTCCCGAGCTCAAGGAAGAATTGAACACAATTCAAGTATCTTGGTGTCTCTCTGATGAGGAAGAGAAGATGAGTAAATTGTGGTTATCTAGTAAATCTTCTATTTTTCTATTTTTATTAGAAGAATAACTAGAGTTTGGAATAGCCATTATTGTGATTACACATAGCTATGTCCAACGTTCTCATCTTCATATTTTTAGATTTATTGGTTTAAATTCTAAACTTGTTTGGAAGATGATTTTTGCAGTATTAATCTTTATGGTTTTATATACTGCAATTGTTTATGGGATATGTGTGTTTGCGTCCATGAACTATGATTGTCCCATATCTTGTCAAAAGTAAAGTCTTTCGTAAGTCGATATTCTTATATTGATAAAGGAATGAATGGACTTTTGACAAATACAAAAGTTAAGCCTATATTGTCAATAAATTAAAATCTTTTATGTCATGGTGCAAATTGTGATGGAAAATAGAATGAATCCTTGTGTATTCCGCAGTAATTGATCTTCCCTGATCCATATTTTTTGTGTATTACTGTGAGGCTCCGTAATGTGTCTTATGTTGATCACTAAAACAATCAAAGTTGATTATTTTCATGATTAGCTTTGTTGTTGTTACATAAGGTACTTTATGACGAGCATATTGAACTAAATTAATCATCTTGTTTGGTTATTTAGTTATGACTCCATAAGTTTTCTTGTGTTTGAGCACTTTTGATTGGGTTGGTTATTTTCATAATTAACTTAGTCATTGATCCATAGATTCTCTTATGTGAGTATGGCCAATTAAATTGATTACTCTTTGTGATTAGTTTGATTGTGTATTTCGATTAAATTAATCATAGATTCTCTTGTGGTTAATTTAATTGAGTATTTTGGATTCAAATTCATACTTGTATGTGATTTGTTATGTCCAAAGAAATCCTTCTTTTCTTTCGAAATTAAGGTCGCTCTTGTTGTTCTTTTGGGAATGACATATTATGGGGGAGAGTTCTTTTTGAACTTGCGCTTAATTGCCATATCTTTGTGGGGAGTGCGGCCGTGGAATATTATAGGGGTTATTTTGTATCTTTAAAACTCATTGATGAATGCATTTAGCTTCGGCTTTGTGATTGCATCTAAATAAGATGATGTGTGTTTCTTTCTTTTGGTCATGAAACGTCTCTTTCGGAAATTTCATTAGGATCCTGTTCTTGTACCTTTGCCAATTTTATTGACAAAAAGGGAGAGAATTAATATGTAGTTCACACTACAAATACATATGGTTTTCGGATCATTATGTAAGGGGGAGTGGTTTCCATGTGAGATTGAGTATTGACTAAGGGGGAGTGATACATATCACCATAGTATTGTTGTTGAAGTTGTGATACAATTGACTTTGACGCTGTGTAATGATACTATGACATTGTATAACAATGATTGAGAACTCTTGTTTTCTTATTGTTATAGCTACGGATTTTCAACAACGATGATGCTAAACTTACAACCTTTGGGATCATTGGAGTACTTGGAAGTGACGAAGATTTCGAGTAATGTTGAAGATTAGACATGTGGAATAGGATCTACAAAAGTTAATTTATTTATTTTTTGTATTCCATATGTATTAATAGTTTTTCCACTAAAATTGACAAAGGGGGAGATTGTTAGAGCATTGCTCGGTCGAACTCGCATGCGTTGCTATCTCAAGCATGTTTGTCAATGTTAGTGATCAAAACTATAAGTCTTGATTTCTAGCCTATGTAGCTAAAGGTCTCGGACTAGGATAGAAAGTGTAGTTGAGCTTAAGAACTCCATGGCAATCATCATACAAGACGAAGGACTACTCGAGGAACCGGTGGAACTTCATCGACTAAAAGGTATGTGGAGACTTGAACTTATCTGTCACTCAAAAGTCTATTTACTCTATCTCCTACTCTTGAGACAAAAGTCGTTTAAACGTATAGACTTTCATTATACACATTTGCTATTTCGAGCCGAGTTTAACTCGCCTATCTATTTCTCGAAATATGTGTTTGTAAGCTTTCGCTTTAACCGAATTCATCTTTACCTAGTCACGAAAGTCATGATATGTTTCAATCACTTTGGAAATTGCTCTGACGAAAAATGGTCTGTGAATAACGGCTATATAACGTTCTCTGAGAATGTTTCAATGATTGAAATGAGAGTTTAGATTACATAACCATTGGTAGGATATAAGCATTGTTGTGGAAACACATATATGTATAAGTCCTTATTCCTTGAACCAAAGTTTGCGAACTTTGTTGATCAAGAGAAATGGAAGTGGCGCAAGCCAAGTCCGCAAACTCAGTCCGCGAAGTTCTCACCCGAGAATTTCTACTGGAGTTTGTGTACTCCTTCCTTGAGCTTAAGTCCGCGAACCCAGTCCGCGAACTTGAGAAGGTTATATCTAAAACCGTTTATTCTTGAACTCATGTTTATATAAACGAAGGAATCCTTTTGCCGTGGCTATAAAGTTCATGAACCGATTCGAGTGAATCAAACCGTTTTTGCTTCGATTGTGTCTTGTGTAGTTACATAAGATCTAAGCAATTGAACAACTCTCTAACTAGTTCATTTGAGTCATTTGAACTAGTTATGGTGAAGAAGAATATGGTTGATATGAGAGTGTTCATATGGCTAACCATTTGGTTGACTATTGTTGAACCAACAAATGTTAATGTTTGGATACGGTTCATAAACCCAAAATTGAACATTTCGTTTGTGTGTAACTGTTTGAGGGTGAAAATGGTTTCTGCCAATTTTGGTAATTTCGTGTGTGTGGGTGAGAAACGAATTTAGACCCTAAACAATGTACTGCACGGGAGTACTTTAGATTCGAGAGATCAATCTGTACAAATCCGGCCTAAACCAAGAAATGGCCGTTCCAGACTTGCTTTAGTCACAAAGAGGAGGAGAATGGGTTGGTTTTGGGGAGGGAAACTAAGAAAGTGTTGAGACCAGGTTGATTCTGGAAGAGTAGTGGTTTCACGACTTGTATCAGAAAATGGGAAGCTAACAGATGGGAGAGCTTAGCCAAATGTTTTTATGAGTGTTGTCTGATCCTTGACCGAACTTGTTCTCCTTTGTGGAAATAGGTAAGACCTATTTATACAAGTCGGAGTGAAACGTACTCTGGTCTCATTAAGGAGTGGAATAATGGGTGAGTAAATGGGAGGAGGTGGTAACCGTTAACGCATGGAATTGATGTTCCATAAAAGAAAAGCGTTTCACCATTACTTCCCTATTTACTTAACCGCTTCATCCTTATTACACTTTCTTATTACGGGCGTAGTGTACGCCGCACGCTGTAAACCGCCAAACCAAAACCCAAAGAAGATCCCCCATTTTGTGGTTTGATGTCTCGAACGTTTTCGTGAAAACATGTAACATGGTTGTTGCCTGGCAAGTCGAGCTTGGGAGACTTGTTAGCTTGGCGACCTTCGACGGTCGAGATTTTGTATCTTAAGCGGAAAGGTAGCCGTTGATCGTTGCACGCTTCCGTTTTTGATAGCTGTGTAGGGAAGGCCAGCATAATGGCATGACAAAGTTGGCAGGCCATTGGCATGGCATGCCTTGGCGTGGCCAAACTAGACTTTGGGTCAAAGGTTACCATGCGTTGTCTGGTAACCTTGGACGGATAGGATTTGCTCCTGAAATTGAAGGGCGACCGTTGATTGTCGCACGCCTTCGTTTTAGTAGCCACATAGGGAAGGCTAGCATGGTGGCGCGGCTAGGTCGGCATGCCATTGGCATGGCATGCCTTGGTGCGGTTTGGCGTGGCCAAACTAGGGTTTTGGGTCAAAGGTTACCATGCGATGTCTGGTAACCTTGGACGGATAGGATTTTCTCCTGAGATTGAAGGGCGACTTTTGATGGCCGCACGCCTTCGTTTTAGAAACCCTAATTAGCGCCCTTTACTAGAATCGCTGTAGAATTCTCGTACGGACTCGGATTTTGACGGTCCGCCGCTCAAATTGACCGGAAAATAATTTCCTATCTCCCCAGCGGGGATATTTAAGTTTTGAACTCGTTCGGGAGGTGAAAACAACCCGACAGTAAAACTCAGGAAGAATTCAAAAGGGATGTTGCGGGCCCGAGGAGGCATAGTTTAGGCGCGGCAAAAATTAGGGTTTTGGCATTGGGCCAAACGTTACCATGTGTTGGTTGGAGACCTTGGACGGCTAAAATTTGCATCTAAGTTGGAAGGGTGGCCGTTGATTGTTGCACGCCTTCGTTTTAGTAGCCGCATAGGGAAGGCCAGCATGGTGGCGCGGCTAGGTTGGCATGTCGTGGGCATGGCATGCCTTGGCGCGGTTTGGGCGTGGGCAAACTTAGGATTTCGGGCCAAAGGTTACCATGCGTTGTCTGGTAACCTTCGATGGCTAGGATTTGATCCTGGGATTGAAGGGGGACCGTTGATTGACGCACACCTTCGTTTTAGTAGCCACATAGGGAAGGCCAGCATGGTGGCGCGGCTAGGTTGGCATGCCGTGGGCATGGCATACCTTGGCGCGGTTGGGCATGGCCAAACTTAGGATTTCAGGCCAAATGTTACCATGCGTTGTTTGGTAACCTTGGTCGGCTTGGATTTGATCCTGGGATTGAAGGGGGACCGTTGATTATTGCACGCCTTCATTTTAGTAACCGCATAGGGGAGGCCAGCATGGTGGCGCGGCTAGGTTGGCATGCCGTGGGCATGGCATGCCTTGGCGCGGTTTGGGCGTGGTCAAACTTAGGATTTCGGGCCAAAGGTTACCATGCGTTGTCTGGTAACCTTGGTCGGCTAGGATTTGATCCTGGGATCGAATTGGGCGACCGTTGATTGTCGCCCGCCTTCGTTTTAGTAGCCGCATAGGGAAGGCCGGCATGGTATAGTGGGGCCGCGGGTTTGGCATGTCGTTGGTACATGGTGCGGCTAGCATGGCTAGGGCCAAGGCAAGGTGCGTTTGGCTTGGCGAGGTGGGGCCAATGGTTTGGCATGCCGTTTGGCGCATGGTGCGGCTAGCATGGCTAGGGCCAAGGCAAGGTGCGTTTGGCTTGGCGAGGTGGGTCCAATGGTTTGGCATGCCGTTGGCACATGGTGCGGCTAGCATGGCTAGATCCAAGGCAAGGTGCGTTTGGCTTGGCGAGGTGGGGCCAATGGTTTGGCATGCCGTTTGGCACATGGTGCGGCTAGTATGGCTAGGGCCAAGGCAAGGTGCGTTTGGCTTGGCGAGGTGGGGCCAATGGTTTGGCATGCCGTTTGGAACATGGTGCGGCTAGCATGGCTAGGGGCCAAGGCAAGGTGCGTTTGGCTTGGCATGGTTTGTTATTGGCGCAGTTGTGCGTCTGGAATGGCATGCCTTGGCACGGAGATGTGGCTAGCACGGTTTGCCATTGGCACGGTGTGGTGCGGACCGGCATGGTTGGCATGCCTTGGCGCGGTAGATGTGGCTGGCACGGTTTGCCATTAGCACAGTGGTGCGGCTGGCATGGTTGGCATGCCTTGGCGCAGTATCATGAGGGTTTTGTACATGTGATGTCAATCAATGTTAGGGGTTCTGCCGTGGAATATGATACATAGGAAGAAAAAAGGTACCCTGGTAATTCTTACGTAAGCATGCTGATCGATTCGATAAATGTGTTAATGGTCATAATGACGTCATGCCAGATGTGCGGTTTTATGATTTTAACCCTAGGCTAAAAGCCACCATCAACATTAAGTCCCCTGCTTAGCTCGGAACGGGAGCACCGTTGCGTGGTAAGCATAAGATGGTGCCAGGCTAGGACAAGAAATTGAAACAAGTCGTGATAAGATGGTCGGAAAGCCCGACTAACCTTTTCGAGAGGTAAACAGAGTTTGCGCTTCCGTGTTGGCGGCCTTGCATAAATTGTACCGGTGGTGGTGCGGACCGTGATGTGGTGAGATGAAAGTTGTCGGCTTAGTCTGGCTATGCATCACCTTGGCTGGGTCAGGGAACATCGTGCCGCTGGGTCGGCGAGTTGTTGGTGTTTGCATGGTTTGGAAAGGGGGATCAGGCGTTGCGCTGGCTTAGACTGGAGCCACAACATCGGTCGGTTTGGAATGGAGCCGTCAGCATCGGTCGGCTTGGAATGGAGCCGTCAGCATCGGTCGGCTTGGAATGGAGCCGTCAGTATCGGTCGGCTTGGAATGAAGCCGTCAGCATTGGTCGACTTGGAATGGATTCGTCAGCATCGGTCGGCTTAGAATGGAGCCTTCAAAGATTGGTCGGCTTTGAATGGAGCCGCTTGCGTTGTGCGTCTTGGAGTGGAGCTATCTTGAGTTCCTCGGAAGGATGACGGCTGGTTTCAGTTTCGTGGGAAGGTGACGACGGCTTCGGGAAGATAAATACTTGCTTCAGTTCCGTGGGAAGGTGACGACTGGCTTCGGGAAGATAACAACTTGCTTCAGTTTCGTGGGATAATGACAACTTTGTCTAAATTAGGGTTTAGCATGTCGAACCCCTAATTAGCGCCCCTTACTAGAATCGTTGTAGAATTCTCGTACGAACTCGGATTTTGACGGTCCGCCCATCCATTTTAATCGGAAAAGAATTTCCTATCTTCATACGCGGGAATATTTAGGTTTTGAGCTCGTTTATGAGGTGAAAATGGCCCGACAGTGAAACTCATGAAGAATTCAGGAGGGATGTTGCGGGCCCGGGGTAGCATAGTCGCGCCGAGTCATCTATTCCCGTTCATGGAGCAAGAAGGAAACTTTATTCTGTGCAAACTCTAGAAACTCCGTCCGTATGAAAAGAGGTATTGACCTTCTTCTATTTTCTGTTGCTCGTCCGGATCCGTGCTTTCGTCTGCAGTGTCTCTCCAATGGATTCCAAAATTTACCAAACTCCGTTGCATTCTTGGGATAGATGGATGTGGTTGCGTTGTCGGTCCATCCTTGATTTTAGGTTGTTCAGTGCCTGGACCTTCTGATCACGATGACAGTATGCTGTGGATGCTTGTATGGTCGAAATTTTCCGGAGCCACTGGATGAAATAGATGAGTTGGGAGACGTTTCGTTGCCGACGTGCTGCTATAAAGTCTTCAAGGACTTTGTTCCAAGAGACATCCTTTGAACCATCTTCTGAATCTTGGACTATCGTATGAAATGGGATGCGGTGAGCAGTCCCCAGTTACATTTCTGTTAGATCCAATGGCACGGCCGAACATGTGAATGTATCTCTGTGGCGTGCTTTTGGAGTCTTCGATGCACATGTATGGCTTCGTGTTGAGAAATTCCTACGGCTCGTAAAACTTCGACAGTGATGATGTTGAAATCAGAAATAACCTGGTTGAGGGGGTGAAAGCGCCCCGTGCTGGTAATCCCCATGTGTAACCTACTTTCATTGCATCGCCTTGAATCCACGTCCACGGGATTTGATACAAGCTTATTGTACTCTTAGGATGTGATTTGGGATGCTCGAGAATATCACATGGATGAAATACTCTGGATAGTAAAGTGGTAAAGGTGAGAGAATTATGTTGTTTATCGTGGCTCCCTTTGCTTCTTCAGGAAAATGTTTCAGCCGGGTCTCTGGGGTTATCTCATGGATCTTTGATGGTCATCGGGATGGGCTGCGATGAGCGATCCCGATCCACACTTTTCTTTAGTTTCTGAAGTTGTTTCTTCTGAGCATGCTTGGGATCCACCGTGGCCTTGTAAAGTGTTGCAGGCGTCTTCTAGACAGAGAGGTGATGATATTCTTACGCTACACCCTTGAAGAGTAGATGACCTTGTTGTGGTTATGGCTTTTTGGTTGACTATGTCTTCTAAGCTTTTGACAGTGAAAGGATTCCGTTTAGATTCTCAGTCCCCAAGTATGGTTTACATGTTTCCATCTTGTATGGTCGGTGGGTTGACCATGATAAAGGTATCACCATCGTGTGTTCGTACTGGTGATTTTGTTACTTCTTCCACATGAAACTAAAATATGGAGGAGCACGAGTTACCTTTGTAGCGATTTTTTCTATGGTGAAGCTCTGGATGGTATCAACAAATCAGCGGCAGCAGTTCTTGGCAGCAGATGTAATCAGATTAGACTACATTGCCGTGAGAACAAAGTAGTTTAGCTAGAATTGTTTGGGCATCCATGGAAGTAAAAGGATTGGCTGGATGCGTAAGCGGGTAAACTGTCCATGACCACGGGGTTTGGCGAGATGGATCAAAAAGTGGCCACAACTTCGATCCTTGGATGGATGTGATCATGATCCTTGACAGGGAGGAGTGTGGCGTTGAAGTGGCTTCGGCTCTTGGAGAGGATGTTGAAGCTTATGAAGACAAACGCTGAAGCTTCGGCTTCGATCCTGGAGCAGCTTATGGAGAGAATGCTGAAGCGGAGCGGCTGCTGCAGTGAACGTTGAAGCGGAGCCGTTGCTGGAGGACGTTGAAGCAGAGAGGCTGCGTCAATTAGTGTGCTGTCAAACTGGACACCCTTCAAGAGAACAGTGGTTAGGAGTCCCCAGTTCCATTTATCGTGTTTTCCAAGAGAGGTAGGGGTTTGGGAACGACTTCTTGGCTGGAAGTAGATGTTTTCCTGACACAGCGTGGTTGAGGGCTGCAAATATGTCTTGACGTTGCTCCTTCATAAAACATAAAATCTCTCATAAATGTTCCCCCATAGACTGCACAATTTTGTGGGCGAAGTCCCCGAAATCATGCATCTCCTGACGGGAAGAGAGTCTTTGAGAACTCAGGGGGGTTTCTTATCTCCTTGCCTCGATTTTGGAGAAGTCGTTCCTGATCTCTACGTGTGATGAAATTGGATTGTTGATTCCCTCCTACCGAGCGTTCAAGAGCAATGCTGGAAGGATGCAAGCTGCTGGCCGCTGGGAAGATGCAATTTGTTAGCGCTGGAAGGATGCATGCTGTTAGCGCTGGATCGTCTTGGAATGTGCACTGGCTTGGCACGACGTTGGCTTGGCATGGCATAGACTGTTGGCTTATCACGGTGCTGGCTTGGCGTGGCGCGGTAGCAATAAAGTGGTCAAGCATATTCCAGGTCCGTACTCCAGCGTTTCTCTTCCAATTTGTTTTTGTTGTGTTGGTGTATACCCTAGCCATGGGTATGTCATTCATAAACTTGTAGAAGTACTTGTTCTTCTCTTCCAATATCATCGTAGTAGTGTCATCTACCTCATGAATAGTGACTGGTAATCGTTATTATGCAAAGTAGGTATGTACGGGTAGGTGGCTGATTCCACGAAAAACTGGGCGTTATGGTTTCTCTGAGATCCAAAAGTTGCAGGCCGAGGTGACCAAAGGTCCTTGCGCGGACGTGGTCAAACAACAAGAGCGGAGGTCAAAAGGCTGTCTAAAGAGTTGGAGCTGAACAGGCGTTCCTCCAAATGACGAAGGACGCCTTCTTCGAGAAGAGCAAAACACCGTTGAATGGCTTCCTTTGAATGCACTTCTGTCTTCTGAAATTCTTCTGTTTCGTTTTTTTTTTTCTTTTTTCGAAAGGAAAATGGAACGCCATTGGAGTGTTAAATAATGGATTTAATCATGCAGGTGATGTAAATTAGGAGCAGGGAGAAATGCATTATTAGAGTTGTTGATCAATCATTAGTGGAGACTACCTAGGCACCAGACCAAATTTTCTTTGTAGCTGACTAAAGAGCTTTCTTCTGAGTGTGTGTCACCGTACGTTAATTCCGGGTAGAATGGTGAGCTACCCAACCTCCCACCAATAGAAGCACTACTCTTTGATCTCTTGAGTGCTAATTTTGTCAATCATGAGGGTGACGTCTATAGATGGAAACCACCTTCTTGTAGTTTGATTTGCAGTTAGCACCATTCTCTCTCTCGCCAACAACAGATCCATAGAAACACCATCATCATCAACAAGTGGAGCGACATCAAAATCTACAAGGAAAGTGGAAGACGTTTGAGGTTTACAAGCAACAATACAAGGAAGAGCAAATTTCATATCCAAGTAAAGCAACAAACAGTGAGCAGATTTTTACATATATGTTGAAGACTTACAAATAAAGAGCGGAATTTTATATACAAGTTGAAGACTTATTTACAAGAGCGAAGAAAATCAAAAGATGAGAATTAATGAAGTTTATGATACGAAAACAATACAAGTTGTGAAGATCAAAGTGGTAAAGTACTTCTTTCATGGCCATGTTATTTTAATTTCATTATTATTTTTGTAGTTGCAATCTTTTTGTTAAAAAAAAAAAAAAAAAAAAAATTGCATTTAGGTTGTTATTTATTCAATAAGGTCATGGGGAAGAAAAATATATAAAGAAGTTTCAAGCAACAAGGAAATTGAGGAAAAGAGTTACAAATTATCGAAGTTCTACGAAGTTCAAGAGTTTATCATCGACAGTTGAAGACTGAAGACGAAGACCGAGAAGATGAAGAAGACGAGCCGAAGGAAAACGTTTCTATCGGATGCTGTGAGAGTGGTGCTTTCATCATTGCAATCAGATTTGAAGGTGGTAAGTACTCCCATCCTCGCAATAATGGTTGATTTCCTTTCTTAGAGATCATCAGAAAAATATCTTTATTTTCCACGATTTTGTGGAGTCTCCAGAAATTATTCGGAAGGTCTCCTTCCCACCATTCAACGTGTGTAGGATTTCTATCTTCATTCCTACCTGCACACATGTGAGACCCATAAAAAAGCCGTCTTATTGAGTGCAATTATCATAAAATCCTTTTAAGTGAGGCAGAAGTCGAGGCGAAATGCTTATTGATCGCTCTCAAACACGCGTTCTCTCATTATGGTGTGGTTATTTCTCACTCAACATTTAAGAATGAGAATATGTTCTTTGGTATTTCTAACTTCTTATTACTAGCATGCAGAAACTCTATATCCTCATAGCTCTTTGGATGCTTAGGAAGCTGGAATGCTTTAAAGTTGGAGTAGGTTTTGTGGGTATATCTCTCGTAAGCCCTCACGAGACTATAACTCGTCCACTAGGACACCTAGGGGTTTAAAGGCCTGTTGCACATGCTAAGTGCAACAGTATCCTCGACGAGATGGATTTGTTGTACTTTAGATAGTTTGATCGAGGACTAGCAAAAGCCAAGTGTGGGGGAATTTGATAAGTGCATAATTCGCATATATTTGGTGTCAATTCCATGCTAGTAATTGTTGATCTTCTTTCAAATTATTGTATATTACGTTTTTTTTTTTTTCCTTTATTTGTGTTTTATTAGGTGAATCATCCGAAAAGAAGTGTAAATAGCTACAAAAGTGAAGCTACAAGCGGAGAAGGGCCAAAGATCAATTGGAACTCGTTCAAATGAAGGATTTCTAGTCATGATTTTGTAGAGGACAGGAAGACGAAGTCAATGGCGAAAGAATGGAGTCATTCCGAGTTCATACGAAGAAGTTATGAGCAAAACAAGAACTTGCAAGACTAAAAGGGCAGATGGTCATTTCCTGGACAAGTGATATTGGTACCCCACTGTACGTTAAGGGGCAGTCATTTTGATAAGGGGTGGACTGTCTCAAAGGAACTGCTAAAGGAAGTCATGTCATTTACTGAGGGGATGTTAGAATTCAAATAGTGTTAAGGGCACCCGTCCATTCAGTTCAGGGTTGCCACCATCATCTTCTCTCCCGTCAACAGATTACGATGAGTTTTCCGGCCAATCTCATGTTGCCGTACTGAAGGTAGTTAATGGTGATTGTTAAGGCTTCGAGCTGGAATATGGAACGGTGGATTTCTGAATGTGTTTAAAGACATGGGTTGTAAGCTCGAGAGGTATTGGCAGTGATGAAGTTTAGCTCGTTGTGGTTGTTGCTGGCAATGATCATGATGGTGATAATGAAACAGAGTTGGAGATTTTGGTTGGAGGAGCTACGGACTGGATGAAGATTAATGATGGCAGACGAGATGGGAATATAATGGATGTCAAAAACAGGGAAAGGAATGAAGCTGCCGTCGAGGATTGATGGAGTTTCTGGACGATGATCGGTGGTAACTGGTGATTCGAGTTTGCTGTAATGATAGGGTGATGAATAGAGCTCGAGCTTTGCTGTTGATATGAAAGACTGGTGGACTTAATGGAGCTGGATGTGGATAGGAAGAAGATGTTGATCATTGGTGATAAACCGAAAAAGAAGAGAAAGGTGTTGCTTCCATTTAATGGCAGTAATACAGGGGTTGGCTGTTATCAGAAGTTGCGAACAGAACCAGGGTCGCTGACACGCTACGATGAGAGTGCTTGATGCTCGAATGCTGCTCAAAAGGAAACTGATGATGGCGATGGCAGATAATTGAGTTTGCTGTTAGTGCCATTGATGGCCGTGGTGAAGAGCTCGTGATGCTGGAAGTTGTCGGTCAGGGAAGGCATGGAACTGCTGTTGTTACCAGCGTTGATGATAAGAGCTGATCAACATAGAGGATAAAGTAATGCTGTTGAGTTCAGTTACAACTGCGAATGGGTTTTGTAAGTTGTAGAAGATACAGAACTAATGAGGATGAATTGCTTGATCGAGAATTCAGAAGAGATAAGCTTCCGGCCGGTGGAAAGTTAATGAAACGAGAGGATTTTCTGCATTATCGTACAACGAGTTGCATGCATAAAATGTATGAAATGAAGACACGTATGTGTATCAAGTTTCCATTAGGGTATGGGCCAATCAGAAGCCATGCTTACACAACTACAGTGCTCCGTGTTACACAAAATCAAAAGCATCTGATTTTAAAAATTAGAAAACTCTTAATGACCGACAATCAATCTTTATCCTGCTAGATTCTTACGCGGAATAAGTTTGGGTAAGGCCTATATATAGCCTTGTGCAGCCGAGCTTCAAACACAACTTTTGGGAGAGAGAAAAAAATAGAGAAAAGGAAGAGAGGAGAGGTTATATTCTATTCTAGGGTTTACCCTTTTTAGGGGGAAACCAATTTATTTTCTTCTTCTATATATATTTTTATGGGTTTTAGTAAATCCATGTGTAGCTGAATTTTTACTGATTAAGGTATGATTTCAAAGTCCCGATTAATGAAACTTTAATTCTTTTTACAAGTTTATTTTGAGTTTAATTTTCTTGTCGATTGTCTCTATTAATTTTAGTGTCTAAGATTACTATTGGGTTATTCAATTGGCCATTTGAATTAACCTGATAATAATTCTTCTACTAGTATTGGGGTTGGTGATACGTGTAATAGTCACTCAATTCCATACACAAGTAGTACATCGCAAAAGCTGACAGAGGGATTCTGTTAAGCAATTGTGTATAGAGATGACACTAGTAAGACCGAGCTTATGCGTCTGATGCTAGGATCAACCTAATTCACAAAACATAATGCATTTGATGGGTTACACCTTGAGAGCTTATTCATGGTGGCTCAGATGGATAGAATCTGGTAGTCAAGCGCTTCCGTATCCAGTGACAACAGGAATTCCGGGGATAGCAGAGCTTATTGCTATTCTACGGTTGGTGACAATAGAAATTCTACAAGAAATAAACAAGTACTTTCATTAAGTTTCTTTCAGTGACGGCGAATGATTCCTTAATCATCTTTGTTATTCTTTTCATTTTACTTTAAACCAATCCCATTTGTTATTTACTTTATTTTGCTGATCAAATAACCTATCAATTACACAGCTCTCTGTGGGAACGATCTCTTATTACCGCTATATTACCAGTTAATTAGTGGGAAATATCTTAATTAATTTGTTGCACTTACGACACGCATCAGTTTATGTTGACATATCGAGTAGCCCGATTGTTGGCATGTCAAGCTAGAATTATTGAGCAACAACACATAATTATAATCAAAACTTTAAGTGGATTAAGTTCAACACAAAGATCATCCAAAATACAAACCTTAAAAGAGTGTTAAGAACTTAAAACAACCACAAGTCATATAAACCTGAACTTTTAATATCTAAAACTTAAACGTAAAAACTTAAAGAGCAGGAGCACCAGCATCAGCAGCAACAACATCACTGGGAACATTTGCAGCACCACCATCAGCAGGAGCACCACCATCAGCACCATCAGGAGCAGCAGCTTGTGCTTGAGCCATTTGTTCCCACATATCTTCCATTTCTTCATGGAGCTCCCTCTCAGCTGAAATCATGTTTCTCCTCATCCTAGTGAACCGCATAACCTCATGAAGCTCCTCCAGTGCAAGCTTGTCAATCAATGCGAGGGCTTGTTCAAGATGGGTCTCACGCCCATAGGCAAACTTATAGAGGCTTCTTTCTGGCACTCGTTGTGGTTTCCTAAGAATGTCCTCCAAGGTGAGCTCTCGAGAGTAAAACGGTAGGTGTGATAAGTCCATATCTACATAAAACCAAAAAAAACTAGTTAATAATCGGCACATAATGAAACATATGTAATCCGATTCTGACTACAAAAACATACGGGAATGTCAAACATTCACAATTGGTTTATGTGATACATATATAAAACCCGATTATGAAAAGGAATCTGAAGAGTCAGTCATAATCGGTAAATTAACAAGAACATAAACCCGATTATGGGATCGCATAATTTTTCAAAAAAAAGGTATCCAGAATCGGATTATTTTAAAGCACTTATAAACCGATTGTGGTGATGTATTTTCATCTTTTGTTTCAAACCCTAAAATCGGTTGATGTTAATCTTCATATAAACCGATTACTATGCATGTTCTTCATGGCGGAAACCAAAACCCATAATCGGTTTATTCGATATGTCCACATAAACCGATTCTGGGTGTAATCAGGGATTTTGATTTTCGAAAATTGAAGATTTAAACATGTAAATCAATGAATGAATGCAAATCATAGAATGGGTTGATGGAGATTTACCTTTTTCTTGGTTGGATCGAGGATTCGTTGGAGAAGAGGATGAAGATTTTTTTTTGATTAAGGTTTTGAGAATTTGGAAAGATTAGAAAGAAAATAGAAAGTTTTTTAGGTTTAGTTTTTTGTTTTTGTTTTTGGATTTACTGAAAATGGAAAGATTACTATTTATATGAGATAGTTTTAGAAATTAATGTGGGGGTAAATTAGTATTTTTTAGAAGTTTGGGTGTCCAGAGTAATTTGGTGGTGTGGGAATGGAAATTTGATAGGCCCAAATTAAGTGTAGTAGGCCCAATTTAGCCAGGCAAGCACTGGGCATACGAACTTAGTCGGAATTTGTTTTGATCGGGGTTGTGGTCTTTGCTCTTCTAGTCGTTCTTTTTTTTTTTTCATTTTAAAGTTGGTATGTGGTATTTTTGGTATATTTTGTTAAATCACATCTTTCCGAAGCTCTATGATCTAGAATAAGATTAAATTCGAGAGTCAGTGAGTCACGGATTCAGAGGAAAGTTTCCAACAACAACAAATTTTATTCCTGTTTATAAAAGAAAAGTTACACTACCAAAAATTCTAAATGTTCCAGATGATGCTTAAGCAAATTACTAAAACTCAAAATTATAATGCTGATGACATATTATTATTTATTGGATGACTGTCCGAACAAGAAATAATTGAAGCTAGCGATTTAAAATCCCGAGCGTTTAGAATGATACGAGAGGATTTCATCTAGTCGGATTTCTTCTTGATTTCGTTTCCATCCTTGTCTTGATTATCTCCGAAAGCTGCTTGGAAAATGTTTTCAAAGGCTTCATCCATACAAGAAGTGAAAAGTTCTGAATCAATAAATCCTTTCTCCATTGTTACCACAACCACCAATTTATCATTGTTCGTCACTGATGTAAATGTAGTACTCTGCATACAATAGTTGAATCAAAGTGCCGTTGATCTCAATATATCAAACAAGTTGCTTGAAAAAAAAGAAAAATATCAAACAAGTAATTTTTACTTAAATCATACTAACCTGAGGTATACCCGAGACAATATAGTAACAATTGTTAACAGGGTGATTCATGAACGCCATTTGCTCTTTTGGCCCTATCAGATTTGATATCATCGTGCTCGAGTTCTTGAAGCTCTTGTACAAAAATCCATTAGTCACCTGAATCATATTATTTACATAGTAATTGTGATAAGATTATGTTAGGATGACTCTCAGATTTGTCACAACGAAAAACGACCAACTAACACAGTCTAACATACGTTTTGCCCCAGCATCCGCGTCGCAGTCTTTAGAAAAGGATCTAGAAGAGGTAACATCAAGGAATTCTTCTTTCTGTTCATATTTTTTTTGGCCTTGATTATAAAATCAAGAGGATTAACTTGCTCATCATTTGGAAAAGCCGGTAATTCCGCAAACGCGATACTAGAACGGTTCCCCCATGCTTCTGCCTTTATCATATCATCTAAGTTCTTTGCGCCTTTAAAAACTCTCGTGTTTACCATAACACATAGGGTCATATTTGTTGCGCCATTGGAGTTCATCATCAGGAGGCCGTCTTCTTCACCGTACTGCTGCATCAGCTTTTTCTTCCTTTCCCTGTACAAGTGAATCATATACGATAGTAGTCCGACGATTACATCATTTACTGTCTGCGTATGACAGTTGCACACAGAATCGTTACTAATCAATTTATAATCACCATAAAATAAATTATACTGTAACATTCTAGTTATTAAGGTGAGTAGTGGAACTTACCGCACCAAGCTTGATCCTAACTTGCTTGACTCTTTCAAGTGAAACTGTCACGGAGTAGACATTAAAAGGTCTGAGTAACTCCCTTTTCTTCGATGTGTATGAATATCGGATTGCAGATGGAGGATCTTCTAAACACGTTATCCTTAGACTTGTCTCAACTATATCATAAGATGTATTAATGCACGTACCCATCAACCCTAACAACTTCTTCCCTAATCCTGTTACTCGATTACCATGGTCTTGCTGTTGTGTTTTTACCAGTGACGTTTGCGGAAAAGTAAGAGGAAGTGAAGGTTTGTCAGCTCTTCCACAACACTTGAAAAAGACTCTCATAAATGAATAACCGTCACCAAGTGCATGACTAAACTTGAAGATCATAGTGCAAGCACCCTTCAAACTTGGGTACTTAACTAAATGAACTTCCCATAATGGTTTTCCTTCTGAAAAACTCTCACAACCTATCTTTGATATGTATTTTCGCAACATTTCATCGTAATGTTCTCTAGTTAAACCATTGGGGAATGTTGGAACGATTATATGATCTTCGAGATGTATACCAACTCGTTTCCACCTTAAAACACCTTTTTTGTTTCTCTCTATAATCGAAGAAAAACGAACATTTTGTGGTAGCAAATGGGTGCGCAGAAATTCTAGTGTTTCGAATTCTGTGATCGATGTTTCTAGTTCAAAAACAACGTAAATGATGAAAGATACGATTTTACTGTTCAAGCTCTGTGATACTGGGCTCACTGGAGGACTTGTTTCTTCGTCTCTATTTGCTTCATTGTTGTTGCGGCTGTTATCCATTTTTGCTCTTAGAAATAGATTTTTGTTTAGCTAGTACATATATCCTTTCTCTTTTGTGCATATATATAAAGTCAGTCAAAGATGACATCTGACACCCCTCCTTATTACTCCTCCGCAGTCCACACACCACACTATTAATATAGTTGAGTTTCACCCACTTCTGGCAGATGAAAATTAATTTCGGTTAAAAGAAAACCAAATATGGATGAAAATAATTTAAAGTTCCACCCACTTGTGACCTATGGCATTTAATTGCTGAGAATTACAGTTAGCCGTTACTGAGGTCTTGTTGTCAACCAACAATATGTTTTGGTTCCACACTGGCACACTGCATCAATAAGCTAGGAAAGTAATTGAAGTGGTTTTTATATGAAAACTGAAAAGCATACTACATGCATTGAGGTCCATGGGAATGGAAATTACGTGTACTAGTGGTTGCATCTTTTCCGGTTCAACCGTTTATCAGTAGGAAAAATTACGAACTCATTGTGATATTATTTTCTCGCCCACTTCGGTCATATTTGGAGATCGAAAGATGAAAGCGGATGATTTGTGGGGGAGTTTATTCTAATGGGCTTTACATATACCATTCTCCTAATAAAGCATGTCATGCCACTAATTTGATAAAAAAATCATGTACTCCACCATCAAGTTGCATTTCTATACATGACTCTGTTTAAAACAACACAAAAACAACTTCCTCACATGACGGTGGACCCCGCTTTTTTAGATTAGCAGGGGCTATTTTTAGGCCCCCACCCTCCAAAAAAAGGACAAAATTCTCGTATAATAAATTGATAACTATGGTTCTCATAAACACGGGAATCTATTGCAATTACAATATTACGACAGTTTTGAATATAAAGATAATGCAACATAGCTATAAGTTCATCACATGTCCAAGTGTTTTGAATGGCATTTAAGTCTGGTGTTTGCGATGTTTGTCGTTTTCTAAGCAAACTCGTTTACCATTTCATAACTCTTTGTCGTTAACTCGTTTACCATTTCATAACTCTTTGTCGTTAACGGCTATACCTTTTGAGCTAATTCATTGGGGCTTGTGGCCATCGCCTATTGAATCTTATGATGAGTTTGAGTATTTTGTTATATTTGGTGATGATTGTTCTAGTAGTTATTGGTTATATTTGTTGAAATTTAAAGCAGAGGTTTTCCCTATTTTCCAAGTTCTTCATCATGTGTTAACTAACTAGTTAGATGCCAAGATTCAAAAAACAAAAAGAGATAATAAAAAGAACAGACAGCGGAATTGAATTTTGCAAAGGACACATACCTGGATATCTTCGTGAAAATGGCATTGTGCACGAAACAAATTGTGATAAAAAAAACGAAAGCTATTATTGGGGCGTCACATTCCAATAGAGGGGCGTCACCTAATAAGACAAAAAAGGTTATCCATAAGTAATTTCAAAAACCCCTTATCTAAAATAATTTTATAATGACTAAACAACCCTTATTTAGTTGGTTTTACTAATCTAATTAGCTAGTAATCAGATTGATAAATCTTTTTTTACTTATTCAAAAAACTAAATCTAGTTAAGTTTCAACTATGGTGGGAAGAAAAAGCAGAGGTTTTGTTTTTCTTTCGGGGATTTCTTTTCAAAACCCTAAATTTTGATTCAACCAAAATGACGAATCAATGGATGAAAATAATTAGGTATACCTCTAATTTAGCTCAAGTGTCGTTTTTATTACCAAAATTGCTGAAAATATATACAAAGATTGTAATTTTTTAGATTTTCAGAGCTAACTTACGGTTGGGTTCTTCTTTCGTAGCCAACCGTAACACTGATTTACGGTTAGGTGATGATGAACTCTTACTGAGTAAAATTAAAAAAAAAAAAAAAACAGTTACGGTTAGATTTGTTGAATACGTTACTAGCCGTAAATATTTTTATGCTTTGGTTTTTAGTATTTACGGTTCAAAATATATAATTACGGTTGCGAAACCAAAATTATAGTTAGGTTCCATATTTTTAGATTAGCCGTAAATGATGCTTTTGTCCTCTTAATTTTTTAAAGACCTTAGATGAAAACATATCTAATGGTCATTGTTTTGAGCCAAATTTACTCAATCTAATCTTACAATTATTTACACATGATTCATTAACCACTGACAACGCTATGCAAATATATTCGCACATGTATTTTGTCAACAAATAACGTGTGAAAAGAAAAGAGGACTTATCAAAATTCTTTGAAAGATAAACAAGATCTTGTTAAGAATATCTCCTATAACAAACTAAACGGACTTAGGTAGTCTATCTAAACTGACTTTAAAGATAGATAGATATTATTGTTTTATGTAGATTCAATTTTAGAGTAGATAAAATTACGGTCAAGTTTGTAGACTTCTCAACCGTAAATCAGTTAAGTTTGTTCTTTTTTCTCTCAAACCCAGCCGTAAATATAGTTCCAGGAATTTTTACAGTTATGTTTCATAGAAGCGAACCCAACCGTAACAGCTTCAGAGAAATAATTCTGTTTAGTTGAGTGGATTTAACAAAAAAGACAACATATCAAATTTATGATTTACAATTGATGAAGAGGAGGTTTAGAAGATGAAAAGGAGCAGATTTTTTAGTTAGATTTTGATTTTAGTTTTAGTTTTTAATTTTTTATTTTAGGTGGAGGGTAACTTAGGCATTTGTTATTGCTTCAAGAGACCCCATAACTAACTTTTTAGTCACTTAGAATCCATGTGAAGCCCCTCTATTGGAATGTGACGCCCCAATAATAGGCTTCAAAAAAAGGCATATCTTAGAAACAGGGCGGGGCATAATGCTTCAGATGAACAGTCTAAAAAAAAAAATTGGTCCCATAAAGTGTTGGCTGCAACATATTTAATTAATGGGCTCTCCACTAGAGTAATTCAGTTTAGGTCTCATTTAGAAGTTTTAAAATACCGGAAAATTGATTTGTCTCATTTACAAGTGTTCGCTCGGTGTCAATCACATTCCAATCCGAAGTATGATAGTAGGGTAGTGTTTGTAGCGGCTTAATTAAGTGTGGTGTTTAAAATGGACCAGGTTCCGGGATTTTTCTACAAATTATAATTTTTCTCTGTTAGAGCATTACTCGGTTGAACTCACAAGTTTTGCTATCTCAAGCTTGTTGTCAATGTTAGATGATCAAAACTATATATTGATTTCTAGTCTACTAAGTCAAGCTTCGGATAAGTTGGAATTGTAGTCCGAGTATCAGAGATCACCCTTGAAGACTGAAGATCGACGAAGACATTTGGAGAACTACTGTATCAGATATGTGAAGACTGAATCATTCTATTTTACTCACTATACCATCATTCTATCTATTGAGACAATGTTGTATGACTTTGTAATGCTCATTGATGCTGCATTCCTTGTGTAGATAAACTAGAAGCATAGGGTGCCGGTCACTTTAGTTATGGCCAAGTACCCCGTATCAGTATAAGTGGTATTTTGGCTAGTTAACCCTAGGATTTTGGACTTAGTATTAATGAATAGGATTTTGACTTATTCCTACTTAATGCTGTATGTATAAGAAAGTAGATATTAGTATTAGGAAAGGAAGAAAAGAGGGCGAACACGGTGGATAAAAACCTAGGTTAAAGTGATATCATCTATTTGAGAAGTTTGGAGAGTTTGTAACGTGGATTTTTCCTAGTTAATTGAATGGAAATTTAAGCTTGTTTATTTATTGATTTACTGTTAATGATTATTGAGTCTTTCTTGTTTAATGTTAATTAGGTCTTGATAAGTGAAGGAAGCTCTAACTAAGGCGTTTCTCTTGATTTCCATTCGAGAGTTGAGGCAAGTTTGTTCGATCACTTAGTTTTTGACAGATGTAGAACTGGTTATATAATAATTCGTGTATTGTGTGGCTTATGCTAAAAATCTAGTCATAACCTATGATCTGTTAGTGAGTCTATCTGTTCGTGATTTTTCGTAACTATTTTTGGTCGATCATTATTGGTTGTCTAAGTTCTTTGATTCATGACATGGTGAGTACAATACGAAATGCATTCAACCTAGAAATTTGGACGTTTGGATCCATTATTAAGTGTCTGTGATATGTGAATGATTGCTTGATGATCGATTGTTAGTGGTCTGTATATTTAATCGTTCTGGCACTATGTATTATTTAATCTGATATAGGAAGAGTCTACTAAATTAGATCTTTAGATGCGTACAATTGGTTTAAGAGAAGTGATGATTTATGTGTGGGCTTGCTTGTATATTATGGTATAAATATGTGACTAACCAACTGGATGCATTATGGCTCAAGGGTCATGTTATATAAGCACGTACAGTAAGTATATGTATATGCGTGGGTCGTATATGCTGGGTCTAAATGGGGTTTGTGGTGTTTAAATCCAAGGGATACTGGCATATATGCCAGCTTAGAGTACCACACTTAGTTAGCTAACAGGAGAAAGCATTTTTGCTGAGGTCTATTTATATAGATATACTAGCTAAACGAATGTGTAGGAAACTCACGATACATTTTAGTTGCGTTTCTGATTGTGTTGGTTAGAATTGCTTTTAACCAAGTACCCTGCAGATTAATTCTTCCATATGAGAATTTTATCCTAACCAACACGAGTTGTTTGTTTTCGTTCACTGCACCTTGACAGCTCGGAGTGAAGTACTGACAATTTCTTTTATTAAGAGGATAAAATCCTTCGAAACGAGGTTGGCATTTCGTATGCCTAGAGATTTTTATGTAGTCTAAACAGGTGAATTTTTATCTCATTCCAAAAAGGGTATTTGAGATAGGGAATGCGTTCCCAGGTACAATGGTATACACGTATGTATATTTGAGTACGATCCGTTGCGGATATGTTACGAACAATAGTGTTATTGCGGATATGTCCCGATGTAACTCTACTAGAGAGGTTTGATAGTTAAGTGATTTGGTTCTTATTGCCGGCACCTGTTTGATTTAAAATTTTCAAATTCTTAATAAGGGGTTGTTATGCTTGTATCTAGTAACTTATTATTTATTAGTTTCCTTTAGATCTGATTGGCTTGCGATTTATTGGCATAACCTTTTTATAGCGTTTGTGGCTCGGCGATAGAGTGAACTTGCTTGGAGTTTAGCTCTCGTTGATTATTTTTTTCAGGTGTTGTTAGGGATCGTGAAGGAGTTTGATTGATGCCAGTATCGGTGGATATTCAGAAGATATCTAACTGAGGCTGGACATCTACACTTCTTCTTTTAATTATTTTCGTTATGTAGTTATGAGGCAGTGGGGATAATTGAACTTGGGTAGTATCTATTATTTATCATCGGTTCAACATTTTTATTACCGCGGATCATTTAAGGGTTGTTAAGTACTTTGTGGCTATTCTTTAGACATCTTCATTTCATAGCAATAAATTAAATTCCAATCTGCATATACAATTGTAATGGAACTGTGTTCCTAGTTTTCTGTGGTTATGTACCGTGTTGTAGGAAATTAACGACATACTTTCTATTTAATCATCGGTCGGGGTTATGTGGAAAGTAGGGTTATTATAGTTGGTATCAGGATCTCAGGTTAGAGTAACTCTAGAACTTGGGGGGAGTGAGCCTAGGACGTTTCGTTATGTATATTCATGGCTTGGATATGCTTTATAAATATTATTAGTATATTTTTGTTCTTTTCTAAGATTATCATTGAATTATATAGGAATGTCAAGGCGCGGTACTAGGAGACGTACTGGTACTGGGAGAGGTGGTACCGGAAATGGTGGTCCTATTGATGAAGATGAACCACAATTAGGAAATCAGACTGTGAATGTGAATATGGCGCAGCTGACCCAGTTAATAGATCAAGCTGTCACTGCTGTTATAAATCAAAATGCTGGACAGGTCAACAATCATCAGAACCAAGGACCGCCTGCTGAAACTGAGGAAGATAGGTATAGAAAGGTTCAGTTTCAGTTCAAGAAGTTGAAACCGAAAGAGTTTTCTGGAAAGTCTGATAACCCGATGATAGCCCATGAATGGAAGGATGAGATGGTCAATATTTTTAGGGCAGTAGGACCTTCTTGCACAGAAGTTTTTAAGAAGAGATTAGCTACCTTTCAGCTCACTGGAGATGCTCATACTTGGTGGACTTCAGCTTCACGTGGCTTGGATCATGCCACCATGACATGGACAGACTTCATTCGTATGTTTGATGACAAATATTTCCCTCAGAGTATTCGAAATGCTAAGGAGAGAGAGTTTCAGAGTATTTTATCTGTTACAGAGTACGAGATTGAATACTCAAGATTGTCGATGTTTGTACCTCACATGGTAGATACGAAACAGAAAAATAGACGTAGATTTGTTTATAGTCTGAATGTTGTGTATCGGAGGCATATTATTGCAAATCATATGATTGACACATATGTTAGGGCTGCTGAGTGTGCCAGAGAGCTTGAGCAAGACCATTTGGATCATAAGAGGGATGATGAATACCTGAAGAAGGAGAGTAAGGTGGACCGTGCATCAAAATCTTCGTCGATTCAACATGGAAGTGGTAAGAACCAGCAGACGCAGAATGTCACTCAACAAGGTGATCAGCCAGGGAAGAAAATGAAGGGGTATGGGAATCAAGGGAACCGTGGTCAAAAAATTGGTGGTAATGAACGAGCAGTAGTGCCAGCTGAGGGCGAGGCTCTTGCTTCCAAACCAATTAAATTCTATGGGTTTTGCTATAACTGTCGTGAAAGGGGACATAAGGCATCTGAATGTACCAAAGAGAAGGTTCAAACTGCAGACAGACGTGACCAACCGAACACTGGGGTTGCAAATCGTAATGTGTAGCCTCGTGGTCAGGGTCAACTCTTTTCCATGAAACCTCGTGAGTCAGAGAATGCTACTTTGGGAGGTACTTTCTTCATTTTAAGTGAACCTGTTAGTATTTTATTTGATACCGGAGCTACTCATTCTTTCATTTCTGCTAAGTTAGTTGGCATGATAAATATTTCTGTGGTAGTATGTGATTTTCCTCTTTGTGTTACTTCCCCTACTAGTAGTATGGTAGAGTTGAGCAAAAGGGTTGATGCTTGTCCTATTATGATTGGAGATGTTGAGCACTCGGCAGATTTTTATGTGCTAGAGGTGGTTCCTTACGATGTAATATTAGGAATGGACTGGTTATCTTATAATTTTGTGCAATTGGATTGTGCTGAAAAGATAATCACTTTTGTAAAGCCGGGCCAATCTAAGGTAGTGGTACAGATTACATCTCAAAGTCTGTTTGTAGAAGCTTTCCTTCGCCATATTGAGGGTGAAGTAGTAGATAATGAGTCTCTGCAGATTGCGAGTATACCCGTGGTGTCTGATTTTGTGGATTTGTTCCGAGAGGTTCCTGGGTTATCTCCAAATAGGCAAGTAGAGTTCTGCATTGAACTCCAACCAGGTACGACACCTATTGCTCGTGCTCCTTATAGAATGGCTCCAAAGGAAATGCAGGAATTAAAGTCTCATATTTACCATCTTTTAAGTCAAGGATTTATTCGACGTAGTTCTTCTCCATGGGGTGCTCTTGTTTTATTTGTGAAAAATAAAGATGGTTCTTTACGATTGTGTGTTGACTATCGTGAACTGAACAAGGTCACGATAAGAAAAAAATATCCTTTACCTAGGACTAATGATCTATTTGACCAGTTGAAAGGGGCTATATGGTTTCGAAGATCGATTTGCGATCAGGCTATCATCAACTTCTTGTTAGGGAGCAAGATATTTCTAAGACTGCATTACTGACTCGTTATGGTTCTTATGAGTTTCTGGTGATGCATTTCGGGCTTATGAATGCACCAACGGTTTTCATGGACTTTATGAATCGAGTATTTAGAGATTTTCTTGATCGATTTGTTATTATTTTTATCGATGATATTCTTGTGTACTCTAAGACTCGGGAACAACACGTGGAACACTTACGCTTAGTGTTGCAGACTTTGAGAGAGCATCAGTTGTTTGCGAAGTTCTCGAAATGTGAATTTTGGCAACAATCAATTAAGTTTTGGGGGCATGTGATATCTGAATCCGGAGTTTCTGTAGACCCTTCCAAGATTGAGGCAGTGTTGAGTTGGAAACAACCTACAACAGTTTCAGAGATTTGAAGTTTTCTTGGTTTAGATGGATATTACCGTCGTTTCATTAAGGATTTTTCTAGCATTTCGGGACCACTTACTAAGATAACTAAGAAGGGAGTATTTTTTGTTTGGGATACTAAGTGTGAAGACGATTTTCAGGAGCATAAGACTAACCTTACCTCGGCGCTAGTTTTGACCTTACCTGAAGAAGGAAAGGAGTTAGTGGTTTACACAGATGCCTCACTTCTAGGATTAGGATGTGTTTTGATGCAGGAAGGTAAGGTTATTGCTTATGCATCTAGGCAATTGCATGTTCATGAGATAAATTTTCCAACCCATGACTTGGAGTTGGCAGCGGTAGTTTTTGCTCTGAAGTTGTGGTGTCATTACTTGTATGGCGAGAGATTTGAGCCTTTCACTGATCATAATAGTCTCAAGTATCTGTTTTCCTAGAAGGATTTGAATATGACACAACGTCGATGGATGGATCTCATCAATGATTACACTTTCGGCTTACAATATCACCCTGGTAAGGCGAATGTTGTAGCTGATACCTTGAGTTGAAAACAAAGGGGTTTGTTATCTTTCATGATGGTGGAAGAGTGGAAGATGTTGGAGACAGTTGCCGATTTTGACTTAGACGTAAATAATTCCTCTACTTCGCAAGCATTTTTGGGTAATCTTGTGGTACAACCTGCACTTATTAGTCGTACCATCCAGGATCAATCCAAGGATGATTGGTGTGCGAAACTACTTGGAGCTGGAGACTTAAGTGAAGATTTTAATGTAGGGATGGATGGTGGGCTTCGGCTTTGAGGTCGGTTATGTGTACCTGTGGACGCCCAATTGAGACGTGAGGTGTTAGATGGAGCTCATCGTAGTCGCTACACTATCCATCCTGGAGCTACAAAAATGTATAAGGATTTGCGTAGACAGTTCTGGTGGAAAAGTGTGAAGCGAGAGATTGCAGAATATGTTTCTAAATGTCGAACTTTTCAGCAAGTTAAGATTGAACATCAAAAGCCAGATGGAGAATTACAACCACTCCCAATACCGGAATGGAAATGGGAAAATGTTTCCATGCATTTTATAGTTGGACTACCGAGATCAAAGAAAGGATATGACTCTATTTGGGTAATAGTGGATCGGTTGACTAATTCGGTACACTTCTTACCAGTGCATACTACATACAATGTGGATAGATTATGCAAGCTATATGTAGAGAAGATTGTGGTATTGCATAGAGCTCCAGTCTCGATTGTTTCTAATAGGGGTGCTCAATTCACTTCAAAATTTTGGAAAGGATTCCAACAAGCTATGGGTTCAGACTTGGATCTTAGTACTTCATTTCATCCTTAGAATGATGATCAGACAGAAAGAGTTAATCAAATATTTGAGGATATGCTTCGTGCGTGTGTGCTAGATTTCCAAGATAATTGGGATGAATATTTACCGTGGGCAGAATTTTCTTACAATAACAGTTATCAATCGAGTTTCGGTATGGCTCCTTTTGAAGATCTTTATGGAAGACCTTGTCGTTGACTTGTGTGTTGGGTAGAAATAGATGAAAAGAGATTTTTGGGACCCGATCTAGTTCAGCTAACTACGGAGAAGATCCTATTGGTTAAGATTGTCTTCATAAAGCTCACAGTAGGCAGAAAATTTATGCAGATAGAAAGCGTCGACCATTACCTCTTGAAGTTGGAGAAGAAGTGTTACTCAAGGTATCTCCTATGAAAGGAGTAATGAGGTTTGGAAAGAAAGGGAAATTGGCTCCTAGGTTTATAGGACCTTTCCCTATAACTAAGAAGATTGGAAATGTGGCATACCAGCTAGAGTTACCACCGCAGTTGTATGGAGTGCGCAACGTATTTCATGTTTTTATGCTACGTAGACACTTAAGAGATGAGGAGCGAGCTCAAGAGGTAGACCTTAGTGAGTTGGTTGTGAAACCGGATGCCACTTATGAAGATAAGGGTATTCGTATAGTAGAACGACAAGTTAGGCAACTACGGTCTCGGGCAATACCATTTGTCAAAGTGCAATGGAATCCACATAATGCGCGAGAAGCTTCATGGGAGCGTGAGGATGTTATTCGTCATTCTCACCCACATCTTTTTACTACTGAGGTAAATTTGATTCCGGGGACGGAATCCCTTTTCTAGCGGGGTAGACTGTAATACTCATTGATTCTGCTTTCCTTGTGTAGATAAACTAGAAGCATAGGGTGCCGGTCATTTTAGTTATGGCCAAGTACCCCGTATCAGTATAAGTGGTATTTTGGCTAGTTGACCTTAGGATTTTGGACTTAGTATTAATGAATAGGGTTTTGACTTATTCCTACTTAATGTTGTATGTTAAGAAAGTAGCGATTAGTATTAGGAAAGGAAGAAAAGAGGGCGAACACGGTGGATAAAAACCTAGGTTAAAGTGATATGATCTATTTGAGAAGTTTGGTGAGTTTGTAACGTGGATTTTTCCTAGTTAATTGAATGGAAATTTAAGCTTGTTTATTTATTGATTTACTCTTAATGATTATTATGTCTTTCTTGTTTAATTGTAATTAGGTCTTGATAAGTGAAGGAAGATCCAACTAGGGCGTTTCTCTTGATTTCCATTCGAGAGTTGAGGCAAGTTTTTTCGATCACTTAGTTTTGGACAGATGTAGAACTGGTTATATAATAATTCGTGTATTGTGTGGCTTATGCTAAAAATCTAGTCATAACATATGATCGATTAGTGAGTCTATTTGTTCGTGATTTTTCGTAACTATTTTTGGTTGATCATTATTGGTTGTCTAAGTTCTTTGATTCATGACATGGTGAGTACAATAGGAAATGCATTCAACCTAGAAATTTGGACGTTTGGATCCATTATTAAGTGTCTGTGCTATGTGAATGATTGCTTGATGATCGATTGTTAGTGGTCGGTATATTTAATCGTTCTGGCACTATGTATTATTTAATCTAGATATAGTAAGAGTCTACTAAATTAGAACTTTAGATGCGTACAATTAATTTAACAAGAAGCGATGATTTATGTGTGGGCTTGCTTGTATATTATGGTATAAATATGTGACTAACCAACTGGATGCATTATGGATCAAGGGTCATGCTATATAAGCACGTACAATAAGTATATGTATATGCGTGGGCCGTATATGATGGGTCTAAATGGGGTTTGTGGTGTTTAAATCCAAGGGATACTGGTGTATATGTCAGCTTAGAGTACCAGAGCCGATCCTGAGTGTAGAAGGGCCCTGTGCGAACATGATCGTAGGGCCTTCATAGTATCGAATTATTTATTCCATGATAAAAAAAAAATCAACTAATAAATCAGTATTTTTAAGTTAAAATTTGACTTATGCAGCACATGAGTCCATCACTAGTCCTTAACATATATGCACTCCACACGTATGCGAAAATTGTTTTTAAACATTATTATGGTTTGCATTCGTAAGATAACTAGTTCGTTTTCAAATTCTAGATACTAAATTGCATTTTGAATAGTGAATTAAAGATTAGATGTCAGTTTTCGTACGTAAATTTAATAAATAAGTATAACGTTAATTCCACATCTCGTAACTAAAAAAGGTTTTCAAATTTAAACTAAGTTCTATATTATATATACTCTCACATTTCGTAACTAAAAATGGTTTTCAAAATTATAAGTTTTTGGAGTATATTATACTAACTAAAATTATAATCAGGAGCATTTGAACTATATACACCCTAAGCCTTGGTCTCTCGAGGTCGAATCTCTCTCTCTAGGTTTGTTTTGTCAAAATTTTAATTCTGCAAATGAAATGGGCTTGGATATTAAGGTGTCCACTAGTAGGAAAATGGCCCTAACCAGAGCTGGGCCCTGTGCGGTCACACACCCTGCACACCCTCAGGCCCGGCTCTGTAGAGTACCACACTTAGTTAGCTAACAGGAGAAAGCATTTTTGCTGAGGTCTATTTATATAGAAAATACTAGCTAAAGGAATGTGTTGGAAACTCACGATACATTTTAGTTACGTTTCTGATTGTGAGTTACTTTTAACCAAGTACCCTGCAGATTAATTTTTCTATATGAGAATTTTATCCGAACCAAATAGAGTTATTTGTTTTCGTTCACTGCACCTTGACAGCTCGGAGTGAAGTACTGACAGTTTATATTATTAAGAGGATAAAATCCTTCGAAACAAGGTTGGCATTTCGTATGCCTAGAGATTTTTATGTAGGTCTCTAAATAGGTGAATTTTTATCTCATTCCAAAAAGGGTATTTGAGATAGGGAATGCGTTCCCAAGTACAATGGTATACACGTATGTATATTTGAGTACGATCCGTTGCGGATATGTTCTGAACAATAGTGTGATTGCGGATATGTCCCAATGTAACACTACTAGAGAGGTTTGATAGTTAAGAGATTTGGTTCTTATTGCCAGCGACTGTTTGATTTAGGAAAATTTTCAAATTCTTAATAAGGGGTTGTTATGCTTGTATCTATTAACTTATTATTTATTAGTTTCCTTTAGATCTGATTGGCTTGCGATTTATTGGCATAACCTTTTTATATCGTTTGTGGCTCGGCGATAGAGTGAACTTTGTTGGAGTTTAACTCCCGTTGATTATTTTTTCAGGTGTTGTTAGGGATCGTGAAGGAGTTTGATTGATGCCAGTATTGGTGGATATTCATAAGATATCTAAATGAGGGTGGACATCTACACTTCTTCTTTTAATTATTTTCGTTATGTAGTTATGAGGCAGTGGGGATAATTGAACTTGGGTAGTATCTATTATTTATCATCGGTTCAACATTTTTCTTACCGCGGATCATTTAAGGGTTGTTAAGTACTTTGTGGCTATTCTTTAGACATCTTCATTTCATAACAATAAATTAAATTCCCTTCTGCATATACAATTGTAATGGAACTGTGTTCCTAGTTTTCTGTGGTTATGTACCGTGTTGCAGGAAATTAACGACATACTTTCTATTTAATCATCGGCCATGGTTATGTGGAAAGTAGGGTTGTTACAGACTTATAGTAGATTTACAAAGAACATGTTTCGAGTCAAGCTTGTTTTTTAAAAAATCTGTTAGAGCATTGCTCGGTTGAACCCACAAGTTTTGTTATCTCAATTTTGTTGTCAATGTTAGTTGATCAAAACTGTATCTTGATTATTAGTCTACTAAGTCAAGTCTCGGACTAGGTTAGAATTTGATAGTTGAGTATCAGACATTAGGATTTGATAATTGAGTATCATACATCACCCTTGAAGACTGAAGATCGAAGAAGACATTTGGAGAACTTATGAATTAGGTATGTGAAGACTGATTTTACTCACTATTTTACCATTCTATCTTTTTGAGACAATGTCGTATAACTTCTATTTTACCATTCTATCTTTTTGAGACAATATCGTATGACTTCTAGTAGACTTACGAAGAAGAAGTTTCAAGTCAAGCTTGTTTTGTTAAAGATATCGAAATATGATTCTAAGCAAAGATGTTCAACGATCCTTAATAGTATTAGTTCTAAACAATTTATTGTGTGAATTAATTTGTGGATCAATTAAAAATTTCCCACGATTTTATCATGATGGAATGTTTCAAACATCATAAGGGAGAAATTTTGAACTTACTGATATTTTTACTCAAGTAGGTTGGAGAACCACTTCGTAAACCATAGATATATGAGTTTCAGAAATACAAGAGGGTTGGTGAACCAATTTGCAATCCGCAAGTTCAGTTGGGGACTGTTCACGAACCGGTGTAAACTGAAATTTGAAAGTTGGTTTCAAACACCAGCGGTTGACGAACCATGTTCACGAACCGTGGTCAACTGTGTTCGGTAGTCTAATAGGGTTGACGAACCCGGTTCACGAACCGTTCCATCCTGACTCTTGAAAAAGCCTAACGGTTCAAGTACCGTTGTACCTACTATCCCAGTTTAAGTTTTAGTACATGCTTAAAGATTTTTTTTTTAAAATATGTTTAGCATTACTAGAACTCTCTCAAACACTTCCAAGACTTCATTAATTACTTAAACACTTATGTGTGTGGATCATGATTAAATTCTTAGGTGTTTAAATGAACATCAAATTTCTTTAGTTATTTGGCATACTTTCCAAACCGAACATCCATTATACACGGTTCCAGAACCGGTTCCTAGTGTATATTATTCAATTGTATTTTCAAGACCTAAAGTGTTTCCTTGATTCTCAAGTTATCTTATCTTAAATCCTAAGAAACCCCTGGTCCTTGAAAATATATAAATGGAGATGCTCTTTCAATGGGGAAATTCAATCCCTGACGATTTGTGCCCAAGTTAATTCTAGAGTCGTCCTCTATATACCTAGGTTTCCTCTAAGAAACATACTTAGGTTTCCACTAAAAAAACTTTGCTTTGGGGGATTCGTGAATCGAGGTCCGACTATCTTTACCTTGCTAGTTCGTGTATCCTGATCTTACTTTTCTATCATCGGGGTTTTTGTAATATCTTTCAGGCAAGATAAATAGTAATCTCAAAGCTCTATTCGTCTCAGACTTTGTGATCCTCAAGATAGATATCTGAAAACTGATCTTAATCGATCTTTTAAAGATTATTCTTGAGAGATGTTTAAGAATCTAAGATATTTTTCGGGAGTCGTAAGTTTCGTATTTGTGAGGTTTGCTAGATTTGTCTATTGCAAAAAGATTTCCTCACCTTGATCTTCGATCTAAATGGAAATCAAATAGGCTTGTCTGTTAGAGGAAGATTGGTATCAAAAGTCTTCACTTAGGTTGAAGCAACTCTTAGGCTATAAAGGACGTCGGCTAAGGGAATCAATTGTGTAGAGATTTGCGAGGTTCAAGAGACGTAAGGAACGCGATTGTAACTAAACCTCTTGGATGGTGGCTTTGTTCTCAACTACATTCCAGTATAAAGTCTGATAGTAGGATAGTGTCTGTAGCGGCTTAATACAGTTTGGTGTTCAAATATGGATGAGGTCCCGGGGTTTTTCTGCTATTGCGGTTTCCTCGTTAACAAAACTTCTGGTGTCTTTTGTTTTCCTTTTTCGTATTATATTGTTTATATTTATAATTGGATTGCACATGTTTGTACGTATACAATCTAAGTAGATACATCCTCCTATTTGCAATCGATTACGAGACTAATTTCTTGTAAAATTCGTATCTTGAAAGATAGATAACAAGTTTAATTACTTGGTAGAACTCTAATTGAATTATTTTGATACGACTAGATTGATTTTGGATATTATTTTTTGAGATCGTCAAAGTACTCTGCTTAACAATCAGGTTCACGTACCTTGTGTTTATGTAGTATGTACATACTCATTGAGTAGGGGGGTAGAGATATAAACTTTATATGCATATTATAAAGGATCATTCAGTTGGTCTACTTGCCATTGTATTAGGTTTTACCATGCTGGATGTCGAACGAAAAAGTTGGGTGCGTACTTGGTACCTCTACGTTTTCACCATCCTAAAATGGTGTTGCGGTTCCATAACTATTACCGTATCCATAGCTGAATCGAACCAAGTCAGTTATTCATTTTCATAAGAAGCGGGTTGGATATTAACTACATAATTATCCTACTCTTTATAATCCTCTTACAACGGAATTAGCTGCCTTTATGAATATGACTTTTAATTGAATGGTTTATCACCTTCACTCTGGTGATCATTAATCATAATATAAGTCTTTCACCCATGTACCAAACACTTTTTTCTGGCGTAGGAGTGATAACACCATTCGACGTAAGCTAGCTTTGGTCTAACATCCTTTGGGCTCATCAAGTCGGTAATCTAAAAAATTTCAATAATTCTACGGATTAGCATTATGACTAGTTCTAGAGATTTGTTGAATCAATTTTGGGGTTATTTAAGCCCATAATCAATTTGGTTCGGGTCATGTCGTACTTCTCTATGATTGAAATAATACGGGAATTGTTCAAAAGAGTTGGTGCACTAATATGGAAGTACCTATATCATGAATACTAATAGTAAATTCATATATCTAGTATATCATCATTTTTCTCAAAAACCAAAAATACACAATGCAAACATGTTGAGGTATTTACCTCTATAATTACCCAGAAAACATTAAAGTAAAAATAAATTAATAGCACATGTACCAAGGGCTATATATAATTCCGCTAAAATTGCAACCCCCAAAATACGGTGCCGCCTCCAAGTATTCAAAGCACCAACGGGTCAACCAACTTTTGCAACAGCTCTAGCATTAGGGGGGAAAAGGCATTGACTGAGTACCCAAAACATAAACCCTACTTCGATATTTTCAAAATAGTTTGGGTCTTTGTTTGCATTGCGAAAAATTATTATACCCTACATTATATATTCCACCACTTTTTAATTCTTGATGAACCGAGAGCGCATTTGTATCACTTATACAAAAGTGAAGACGCTCAGTTCATTTTTTTCCTTGCGTCCACTTTACTTGGTCAAGTGAAACCCGGTTTTCCTCACATAATATTCCGGTAATAAGTACAAATCTATCGATGTCATTCTTATAAAAACATTTACATAATTTAAATAATTAGTGTTACACAGAGAAATTGGTCTGGAGTCAATAGGGGATGAAGGGTTAATTTAAATATCGATTTCAGAGAAATTGGTCTGAAATTTAAATAATTTCAAAAGTGATAGGCAACAGGACGAAGCCATTACTTAGCAAAATTATTTCACCTTTTTAGGTAGTTGATGTGCCGGGTAGGAACATTCATGACAATGTTTTAATTTCCCATGAAATTGTTCATACTATGAAAAGGATAAAAGCTAAAAGTGAAATCATGGGACTTAAACTTGATATGTCTAAGGCCTTTGATAGGGTTGGTCGTGGTCCTTTATGATGGATGTTTTCAAATGTTTTAGGTTCTCAAACCATTGGTGTGAGTTGATTTTCCAATGTGTAAGTACTACTAGCATCTTTAAAAATGGATCCTCATGTAATGCTTATAGACCAACTAGGGGTCTGAGACAAGGTTATCCCTTGTCTCCATACCTTTTTATTCTTTGCATGGAATATTTCTCCAGATACCTTATGTACAGTTAGAGGAAACATTGGATCCATTGTGTTAGAGTCACAGGCCAGGCGCCTAGTGTATCTCACATGTTATTTGCAAGGAAACTCACTACGGAGCACAAAATTTAGTTGAGGCAATCAATGTTTTTAGCTCTGTTTCTGGAAAAATGATAAACTTTGACAAATCTGGATGTTTCTTTAGCAAAAAAAAACCATCCTGGTAAATGTGTCTCTCTTATTAAAACCATAAATGTTAAGAAGATAGACCTAAATGATAAATATTTAGGTTTACCTCTTTTCATTAAAGAAATAAGACTGAACCTTTTGCTTTCTTAGCTGACCACTTTGATAATAGTGTAGCTAATTGGAAAGGTAAACATTTTAACCAAGCACGTAGGTTAGTCATGGTCCAAAATGTCCTGAAGTCATCATTTGTTTATCATATGAACTTCTTTAAGATTCCTGATAATATTATTTATCAAATAGAAAAGTCTCAAAGAGACTTCTGGTGGGGGGAAAAAGAATCAAGGGGGAATTTATACGAAACAATGGCAAGGGGTTTGTGCCCATAAGCATGTGGGTGGGTTAGGGTTTCGTGATTTAAAAAATTTTAACTTTGCTTTGTTATCTGAAATTGCTTGAAGATTGATTCATGGGTCAAATGAGTTATGGTTTAAGATATTGAAATGTAAGTATCAGTAATTATCATCCTTTGTATTACAAGAAAAATCAAGATTCTTCTTGGGTTTGGAAAGGTATTTGCAAAGGTCTAGAAATTGTGAAGTGTAACTCTTTTTGGGAAGTCAAAAATGGTAAGAGTATTAGAGCTTTTGAGGATAACTGGATTCCTAATGTCACAACACCTATGTGTATTCACTATCCTAATCTAAACCTTATTGTTGTTGATTTTATTGATCATGAAAACAAGCAATGGAATGAGCCCATGCTTTATGACTTTTACACTTGGGAAAATGCTGATAGGATCAAACAGATTAGAATCCCTCTTTGGTGAGGATATATTGATTTGGTTCTCTTCTCATAATGGGTATACACAGTAAAATCTTCATATAGGGCTTTAACTAGTGTTAATGCTTATGGTACTGTTAATCCTCCACCTAACCCTATTTTTAAAGCATTATGGAAATCTCATCTGTTTCCTAAAGTACAACTATTTCTATGGATATGTATCTCTAATATCTTGCCTACAAAAATAAGATTATCTCAATATGTGTCTAATAATGATAACATTTGTTGTATGTGTAATAGTAGTATAAATGAGTCTACTAAGCACTTACTTTTACACTACCAATATGCACAATCTGTTTGGTCTGCAACCCCAAAAGGGTACATAATTTTGCAGGATGCAGGTACGAATCCTACCATAAAAGATTGGATAGGAAAATGCCTGGCTAAGAGCCAAGATGTAAAAACACATAATGAAATTTTTACTACATCATGGAGCATTTAGAGAGATAGGTGCTTTAAAGTATTCCAGAAGAAAACAACCCATCCTTCTGCTACAGCTAGACTGACAATAAAGCTTACTACTGATACTATCGATGCTTTGAGTCCTGAATATGTTCAGTCAGACAACCTGAGTCATAGAGTCACTAAAATTTAGTCCAACAGTATCCCTAATCCAACTCATGTAGGAAATCTACCTGATGATTGTACTTTGATATTTTGTGATGCGTCTTTTGATAAAAATACTAAATCTCTGGTATTGGTATCTATATGACCATAGGTGAAGGCATCTATAAGGGATGCGAAGCTGTCAAATGCATAGCAAGGAACCTAGAAGAGGCAGAATGTCTAGCATTGCTTGAAGCCATTAGTTGGGCGCATAGCAAGAATATCACCATCATTAGCCTTTATACCGATGTTAATTAAAAAAAGTTATGGAGTATCTGAAAAAAGATAACATCCTTTGTTGGTTTAGTAGTACCATCATGGATGACTGTTATGTGTTTTTGGACTCTTTTTCTTTTATCAAAACTAGTAATCTTAGTAGGGATTTTAACTCAATTGCTGATAAAATAGCAAATCATTGTAGAAGATTCAATGTTTGTAATGAGTGGTGGGGAATCAATCCTGATTTCTTATCACAACATTTGTAAGCTTTTAATCTTAATACAATAATTTTTTCTTAGCAAAAAAAAAAAAAACATAATTTAAATATTGCATGTTCTTAAGTGCATCGAAAATAAAACTAAATCCAAAAAATAAATAAACAAACTTACCATTTTGAAATATGGAAATTTTTGTGGAACCCAAGTTTGGTTCCTCTCTCTTTCAGAAACCCATCATTAATATGGTATATGTATATAGCCCAAAATACAAGATCTACGGTTAAGATTAATAGGTTTAGATTGAATTTAAATTCTCATTTTTTAGGTAGGACTGAATTAACCTTTTTATTCAATTTGACTAAACAAATTTATTTAAGAAACTAATCCACCTTTTACGCTTAATTTGTTGATTGCCAGAATATCTCCGAAAATATCTCCTTATAAAATATTTACTGACATTTATTGCGGATTGATTTCGAACCATAAAAAGCCTATTTTAGATCTAAGAAGAAAAATACATGGTAGGCCTCTAAAGATGTTTATATTTGAGCCTACGGGTTATACCGCAAGTGCACGGCGTCTATCGGAGACGCGGCAAGTACGGGTCGATCCACAGAGACGAGGGGTGCTTCTTATATGATCTAAGGCTTGTTCAACTGAATTCAAGTAAGTAACAAGGTGACAGCTTATATTTTTGTTGCCGATACGGCTGATTTTGAAATTATGTGAACCTAAACTAAGGTATAGACAAGTGACAGTGGTAAAAGTATGCTAAGTCTTCAAATCCACCACTAAATTCCTAGTATGTGCTCAACTGAGTTGAGGTTTCTTGTTCCTATGGTAGTCAAGTGAGGTGTGTCAATTCCATCACCTAGCTAAGGAGTTTCTCCTTGTGATACTTCAATGTTCAGCTAGGGTACTAACCCGAGCATTAGTTATCTAATCAAGTATAACTAATCAAAGGAATTAGCCTATAATTCTAAAGCTTGAGTGCAAAGATACCTAACCCAAGTATAACCTAACTACAATGCATCCATGGCATTGGCATGCATTGTGAGAGAAGAGAGTTAGTTGCTAGGATTGAAATTATCTATATGCTTTAAGCCCTCAAGAACATTCAACAGAGTTTAAACACATTTGGGAATGTGGTTTCATTGAAACCCCAACAATTAAATTAAAACATCAAAATAAAATAACAAAGAACAAAATTAAACCTAATTGACACTCTGGCTAACCCAGGCGTGTCTTCTATCAACCCCATTCGGTTCTATTTATACATGCATCAGCCCCAAAATTCCCAAACCCTAATTCATTAAAAATTGAAATTAAATGAATAATAATTCAACCCATACTCGAATCGTTCTCCTCTTGTCAAATCGTGCTCGAGAGAACTCCATGCGTCGGTTGTGGCTAACTCCTAGCTCTAGCTTTCTCTAAGTTAGCTTCTAGGGTTGATAGAAGCTAAGGAAGAGAAAACTAGCGCTAGAGAGGTAGAGCAGTGTAGCGGTGGAGTGGTTGTGTGTCGTGAAGGTGGTGGTGAGGGTTCTTGGTCGGGTGAAGGACGGAGGTGGTGTCCGTGGAATAGCAGAGCTCGCTCCGATGGAGACGGGAGAGAAGAAGGTGAGAGAAGGAGATGAAGAGAATGGTCCGCTCGAGTGGGGGTATAAGGTAGGGTCATTTCATTGTTGAGCGGCACACGAGAGTTTGATGAGAAGGGCCTAGCGAGCGTAGGATGGTGCTGATGGAGATCCGAAGCCGAGGATGGTAAGCGGTTTTGGTATGATCCGGGTGCTGAGTGGAGTATCGAACATCGATGTTAGTGGGAGCAGCGACCGTAGGATGTAGAAGATCGAAATCTCGACGGCTTGGAGTGGACGGGCTCGGATCCGGGTCGCGGGTTGGGACTAGCTCAAGCCCATGTCTTGTAGATGAGTTGCTACTTGTTGGGTTGCAACCGTTGCGCGCTGCTTTGGCTTTCGCCCATAGATGCTCGACTCCAATTCTTCGCTCTTTGGCTCCTCAAATTCTCCGAGCTTTATTTATTACCTAAAAACACAAAATTAATTAATACAAATATTTATTCTTGAAAACAAGGAAAACACAGAATATGGGATAATATCTCGATTTCTAAGCGCAAAAGATGAGTAAAATGCCAATAAATAGATGTATAAATATGCACTATTTGGCACTCATCAAATACCCCAAACCTGAATTTTACTTGTCCTCAAGTGAAACAAAATAAGAAATCCTAACTATACCCCTGTCGCAGTCTCTCGAATGCATTTAGCGTATGCACTAAGCCTTTAAACCCCTAGGTGTCCCTAGTGGACGAGTTGTAGTCTCGTGAGGGTTTACCAGAGGTGTACCCACAAAACCTTCTCCAACTTCAGAATGTAAAAGAGTCTCAAGCCTCCATGAAGCTATGAGGACATAGAGTTTCGCATGCTAGTAATGTGGTTAGAACTATCAAAGAACGCCTTCTCATCCTTAAGTGCCGAGCGAGAAGTAACCATACCATATGAAAGAATTCGGATTCGATTGTGATCATAAGTCTCAACTTCGCCTCACCATTAAGGTTTTATGATAATTGCACTCAAAAAGATCGCTTTTTTAGTCTCTCATGTGTGCAAAAGAATAAAGAGAGAAATCCTGCACACGTTGTAGGTAAGAAGGATAACCTTCCGAAATAAAATCTGGAGACTCCACAGATGTGTGGACAAAAAGAATCTTTTTCTGATGATCTCTAAGAAGGGAAATCAATCATTAATAAGGGGTGGGAGTACTCACTTACCTTCTCACCCGATCGGTAATTAATATCACTCTCTCATAAGAACCATAGAAACGTCTTCAATCTTCGGTCTTCGGTCTTCAATTGTTGATGACGAACTTCTGAACTTTACAAAAACTTGAATAATAATATTTTATTTTATTTTTTATTTTTTTTTTATCTAGCATAGTACATGAAACGAAAATAAATACACAATTTTTTTTTTTTTTTTTTTTTTTTTTTTTTTTTAGTTACAATAAAACGATAAACTCAATTTTTCACAAACTTCATTAATTCTCATCCTATTTTCTTTCTTTTCTTTGTTGCATAAAAACCTTGGACTATATCAATTTTTCTTTCAATATTCTGATGCTGCTCCGGTTGCTGACGATGATGTGTTTCTATGGGTCTTCTTTGATTGAGAGAGAGAATGATGCTAACTACAAATCGGTATTTAGAAGTAGTTTTCATCTTTAGACGTCACCCTCATGATTGACAAAAACTAGCACTCAAGAGATCAAAAGTAGTGCTGAAATTGGTGCGAAGTTGGGTAGCTCACCATTCCTACCCGGAATTTACGTAAGGTGACACACACTCTAATGCTTTTCTAGAAAGTTGCAAAAACTTGAAGGTTGGTGCCTCACTTGATGTAAATTGGGTAGTCTCCACTATGGGTGATCACAATTCTACTACCGAATATCTAAACAACACCTAATTCGCCCTCCGGTATGGTTAAATCCGACTTTAACGCTCTAATCAACTAAGAAACCCGATTGTGTTCTCCGGTACTTCCAAGTTCTGTTATTTCGGTCAGACTCTCTATGTAAACATAGCTAAAAGCATGCTAGTGATTCTAAAATCGCTAAAAGTTGGAGGTTTTTATTTGCAAAAAGTTTGAGTTTTAGAATTTTTTTTTTTTTTTTTTTTTTTTTTTTTTGAAAATAAAAGGTAAAATAAAAGACTAAAAAATTCTACCAAAAAGACTAAAAACTCTACATGCAAATCACACCCCCAAACCTAAATCAAACATTGTCCTCAATGTGTCACAGATAGGAAAAATTTAAACAGTCACGTACCACGAGAACTATGCTGATAAGATAAAAGGGAAGAGATTACCGGATGTCGGCGGGAGCAAGGTTGAGCTTCATTCGTCAAGGCTAGAATCCAATATTCTCAACGGAGATCATATCGGATTAGCATAATATATGTGCAAGAAGACTCAACCGAATCAAGAAAAAAAAATTTAACAAGTCCTACAAAAATTTACTAACAGTCTAAAGAGTTGAGGGTCAACCCAATAGAAAATATACAGAAACATCAACATGAAAATGGGCTTTGGTTTATGTGGGAATTTGGTTTGTTTGGGATTTGGTTTGTGTGGGAATTTGGTTTTGTTGGGAGAATATGGCCCGGGAACCGTGGGCTCTGCATTGGTTTAAGCCCAGGTCGTTTAGTCTAAGTGCAAATGCACAGCTCAAGTTATGCTGAGAGCCAGGATTGTTGGACGGCCAGATTAAGTGGGCTTTGTCCAGTGTGTAGAGCCTGTGTAGGTGTGAAAGTGCACGGCCCAGCGAGAAGGGCACAGCCCAGTCAAGTTGAAAAATATATAGCCTGAAGTGGATTGAGCCCATTTTTGCACCTTGCAGTGAGCGATGCGGGCTTCACTTATGCAGCCCGTCTCGCTTTCGAGTTTGGATCAAGAACCAAGTATTAGTACAGCCACCGTGGTTGTGGGTTTATGTTTGGTTTTGCAAAACCGGGTTCTCGGCTTAGGTTTTTTTGCGGCTCGGTTGTGTGAGCTTCAATGTGTGCACTGGTTATGTCTTGAGACACAACTTTGGTAAGTATGTGCAGTTGGTCAGGCCAAGCACAAGAGAAACACAAACTCATAGAAGAAATGACCCAATTTCCCAAACTTGAACACAGCACAAGAAACTCATTCACAGCACAGAACAATTTAGAGCAACTCACAGCACAGCTCTAAGTGCAGCTCAGCACAGAGCAATCACAGGTCACAGATTTAACAAGTTTGCACAGTGAATGATTACTCAGGTTAGCTTACAGGTTTCGCTCTGAGTTGCAGCTCTAATGGCTCATGCTTAGGGTGTGTGCATGGTATGCTCAAGTGATGGCAGGTTAAACATGCAAAGGGCTGTCACAGTTTAGAAATACAGCTACAGGGGCTGATAAAGAGTTATGCTCAACTGATGGCAGCCTCACAAGGTTTCCCACAAGGTGCACAGGTCGAGCTCGGGGGTATGCCAAATGGGTTAAAAAATAACTCAGGGTTGATGGCACTAAGGTTTGCAACCTCTAGCTCACTCAAGGTCTCAGGGTTACACACAACTCAAGTCAACAGAGTCTCAACAAGGTTTGCAGCTGAGGCTCAACAGCTTCAGGGGGCTGGAGCTCAGGGCAGCGTATATCATGTCCGTCATTCATCCAATCATACATGCTTTCATTCATTCAATCATTCAAGGCCGAGCATGCTTATCAATCAATAAGTAGAAAGGTGTTTAACAGAGAAGGGAAAGCTAGCACACAGAAAGCAACTTAGCTTAACAATTGCTCGTCCTTGCCTCGCCTTTCCCAAAGAATCCGTGTATAGAGTATACAAAAGTTTAGAACGACCAACCCAAGACAGGGCACAATGGTCTGATTGTGTCTGCTCCTTGTCTTTCCCTGGTTGGCTCGGCTTTAACACTTGCTCAAAGAAGACTGGGCCGGGCAAGGCACAAAGAAGACAAGAACACGGATAGGTCAAGAACCGGGCTTTCCCTTGGGTTGGTTTAGCTTTGCTACTTGCACTGCTACTCAACACAAAAGATCGGTTCTCTGGTTTGCACAAATTGTATTTAATGTAATTATACAACCGAGAATTTATTTGACCGAAAGGGATTTGACAGAGTGACAACTTATTACTTGGTGATGCACGGATGCTTCAACAGAGAACTTATGCACAACTAAATGCAATGATAAAATGCAATGATAGACAATTAACAGAGATGAGAACTACAAACTAAATGCTAAACACAAAGTACAAAAGCAAAGATGAGATGCTAAAATTTCAAGGCTAAAAGCAAAAAAATCAAGGTGAATATGTACAGGAGGATATGAACTCAGTAAAGACAAGCACAAAAATCAGCAAGGCACGCGCCAAGTCCCCGGCAACGGCGCCAAAAAACTTGGTAGGCCTCTAAAGATGTTTATATTTGAGCCTACGGGTTATACCGCAAGTGCACGGCGTCTATCGGAGACGCGGCAAGTACGGGTCGATCCACAGAGACGAGGGGTGCTTCTTATATGATCTAAGGCTTGTTCAATGAATTCAAGTAAGTAACAAGGTTACAAAGATATATTTTTGTTGCCGATACTATTGATTTTGAAATTATGTGAACCTAAACTAAGGTATAGACAAGTGACAGTGGTAAAAGTATGCTAAGTCTTCAAATCCACCACTAAATTCCTAGTATGTGCTCAACTGAGTTGAGGTTTCTTGTTCCTATGGTAGTCAAGTGAGGTGTGTCAATTCCATCACCTAGCTAAGGAGTTTCTCCTTGTGATACTTCAATGTTCAGCTAGGGTACTAACCCGAGCATTAGTTATCTAATCAAGTATAACTAATCAAAGGAATTAGCCTATAATTCTAAAGCTTGAGTCACAAAGATACCTAACCCAAGTATAACCTAACTACAATGCATCCATGGCATTGGCATGCATTGTGAGAGAAGAGAGTTAGTTGCTAGGATTGAAATTATCTATATGCTTTAAGCCCTCAAGAACATTCAACAGAGTTTAAACACATTTGGGAATCAGGGTTTCATTGAAACCCCAACAATTAAATTAAAACATCAAAATAAAATAACAAAGAACAAAATTAAACCTAATTGACACTCTGGCTAACCCAGGCGTGTCTTCTATCAACCCCATTCGGTTCTATTTATACATGCATCAGCCCCAAAATTCCCAAACCCTAATTCATTAAAAATTGAAATTAAATGAATAATAATTCAACCCATACTCTGAATCGTTCTCCTCTTGTCAAATCGTGCTCAGAGAACTCCATGCGTCGGTTGTGGCTAACCCTAGCTCTAGCTTTCTCTAAGTTAGCTTCTAGGGTTGATAGAAGCTAAGGAAGAGAAAACTAGCGCTAGAGAGGTAGAGCAGGTAGCGGTGGAGTGGTTGTGTGTCAGGTGAAGGTGGTGGTGAGGGTTGCTGGTCGGGTGAAGGACGGAGGTGGTGTCTGTGGGAATAGCAGAGCTCCGCAACCGATGGAGACGGGGAGAGAAGAAGGTGAGAGAAGGAGATGAAGAGAATGGTCTCGCTCGAGTGGGGGTATAGGGTAGGGTCATTTATTTGTTGAGCGGGCACACGCGAGAGTTTGATGAGAAGGGCCTAGCGAGCGTAGGATGGTCTTGATGGAGATCCGAACGGCCGAGGATGGTAAGCGGTTTTGGTATGATCTCGGTGCTTTGAGTGGAGTATCGAACATCGATGCTAGTGGGAGCAACGACCGTAGGATGTAGAAGATCGAAATCTCGACGGCTTGGAGTGGACGGGCTCGGATCCGGGTCGCGGGTCGGGACTAGCTCAAGCCCATGTCTTGTAGATGAGTTGCTACTTGTTGGGTTGCAACTGTTGCGCGCGGCTTTGGCTTTCTCGCTCCATAGATGCTCGACTCAATTCTTCGCTCTTTGGCTCCTCAAATTCTCCGAGCTTTATTTATTACCTAAAAACACAAAATTAATTAATACAAATATTTATTCTTGAAAACAAGGAAAACACAGAATATGGGATAATATCTGATTTCTAAGCGCAAAAGATGAGTAAAATCCCAATAAATAGATGTATAAATATGCACTATTTGGCACTCATCAATACATCGTTCCTCTTCTCTTGTTCTGTCACAGAGATTTTTCTTTTAAGCTGCATTGATGAATATTTCATCTCCAAAAGGTACAACATCTTGATTTTTTTTTATCAACGTCAACATATCACTGGCACTTTAAGGTTCCTTATTGATTACTAGGACTTGCACCACCGAATGACTATCGGTCTCTCCACTTCCACGATTTATTTATGTCGTTTGAATCATAATCACGCGCTTAATTAATACCATGGCCATTTTCAGCGAAACTTCGATCGTGATATAAAGAAGTGAAAATATTGATTTTCTTTTGGCAACTAACAGATAATAAGATTCTTGTTTTTGATCTATTGTTTGGATTTAGATGCATGGAGGTCACAACTGCATCTAGTTAGCTGTCGTAAATGTTCTAAGGAAGAATATATATGTTGATCAAAACACTCATCACTTCTTGCATTCGGTTCATATTGATCTTGTGTTTTTGGTATCTCGGGATTTGATTAGGCTACGATGTTTACATTATTACGTCGATAATTGCAAATGAAAATACTTGTGGTAGAACATTAAGCGAATGCAAACTTATTATCTATGATGTTGAATGTCCTTTGACAGCATAATATTAACACACGGTGGATGGGAAAGTTCGAGAGCTGAAATTACATTTGAGTGAAAATTGATCTTTTCCTAGATGTGAAAGTTATGATTATCACCAATTACGGCTGATATTTATTTATTATAAAGTGAAAACAATAATTTTCATGCATCGCATATTTTGAACTTATAAACATGTGAAAATTGTTGATTTCACCTAATTTTCCTGTGAACAATCCATTCTTCACTTCTATTTTCAATGAAAAATGGTGCTTTCACCTTCAATTTTTTCAATAATTGGGCAGACATTGCGTGAAAAATGCAATTAAATTAAATTAAATTGTGAAAACTAAAATTTTATTTGATATGGCTTGATCGCAATTTGCGCAAAATGTAACTGATATATATATATATAACGAGTAAAAAGTCGAGAGTATCACTAAATAATGAGCAAAAAATTGAGAGTATCACTAAATTGTGAAAAAGAGAGTTTTCAATAGGACGTGATAATTACGATTTTCAAAAAATTGCAACAAATGAAAATTGCAATTTTCACTAAAATATGAAAATTAAAATTTCCAAAGTTCATGGAGTAGAATTATTTCAGGGATATTTATTGGAATTGTTATTTATCACGGTCAAAAGATATGGAGATAAAGATGAGTTATTTTATGGATTTTCTTAGGATTAATTTAGGGAGTTATTTTAGGGAGATTTTGAGGGAGTTAATTTAGGGAGATATTAATGGAAGATTTTATGAATTTGCCAACCGTTTTTTTTAAGTAAAAAAAAAAAAAAAAAACTAGATAAAAGGTCATTTTTGTAATTGAATCAATTTTTAACTTAATTATGGGTTGTTAATATGGAGAATTTAAATGGTGGATTCTAGATATAAGAAAAACCAAATTTGGGTTAAAAATAATTTCCCCCATTTTGAAATCCTTAAAATAAAACCTATGTGTAGTACCCTCACCGGTGTCATATTACTACTTGTACATTTTGGGTTAATTTAGGGAGATATCCCCATTTTTATGAGTGATATTATGAAACGTCCCCAAGAGTTTCTTCAGTTCAGACTCTTTCTTAGCAGCACTAGGTAACTACCCCGCACTTTAACGATTTCTGATCCTTATCAACCTATGATAGTGATCTTGTTGTTGACTTTCAAAAATATAACCAGGATTCACATCGGGGCCAGACAAAACTCGTGGATATCGAACATGTGTGGTCGATCTCGACTCCAGCCTTTCCGGGGGAAGACATAATGAATTAAAAATTAAAATTAAAATTAAAAAAGAAAACCGAAAACAAAAAAGAATTACTATTGATATTAGAATCATTTGTGTAGAATAGAAAATAGTTTGAAGAGTGTGAGGTGAATAAATATTGCATATAGTTAGCAGATTCAACTGTATAGAATCTAGCCGTTGGCGGCAAAGACCGTGCTGAGCGACAAAATTGTTGCTTGGTGGTATACTTTGTCACACTCGGTACAAGCTCTATCGTTGGGAAAAATCTTTATCGTTAACAATAGACAGGATGTTACCTAACACCTGTCTTCCTCTTATTCGCTCTCACTGATCAATGTTGTACGAGTATTTCCCCTCACACGTGCTTCTCTCTCATTGGCCTTTATGATGAGTCACAGATAGGCTGTCAGTTTAGTTATCAGTGTATAACTATGAATGGTGTGTGCTTTTCCCTTTGTATTTGTAAGAAAACACAATGACTTTTTCTGTCTCATTTTATTGTTTTTCATATAAATATGTTCTTGAATTCATTTTTGCTTTATCAAGAACATAAATCTATTATGGTATCATTCGTGTGGTAAGATCCTTTTTCTGCTGCTTTTCTCAATTGATCTTTGATCTCTCTGCAATCTTTCTTTCATTTTTTAGATCTATAATGGCATACAATCATTATGAATCTCGTATTTCTCAAATTCAACTTAAATACATCTCGCATATCATTCATTTTAAACTCACAGAAGACAATTTCCTTACCTGGAAGAGTGTTTTGTTTCCTCTATCGAAGAAATACAAAGTTTCAAGATTTATTGATGGATTTCTACCTTGTCCAAGTGTTTGAGGGTGAAAATGGTTTCTGCTGATTTCGGTAATTTCGGGTGTGGGGTGAGAAACGAATTTAAACCCTAAACAATATACTGCAAGGGAGTACTTTAGATTCGAGAGATCAATCTGTACAAATCCGGCCTAAACCAAGAAATGGCTGTTCCAGATTTGCTTCGGTCACAAAAAGGAGGAGAATGGGTTGGTTTTGGGGAGGGAAGCGAAGAAAGCGTTGAGACCAGGTTGATTCTGGAAGAGTAGTGGTTTCACGACTTGTATCAGAAAATGGGAAGCTAACAGATGGAAAGCTAGCAAATGTTTCTGAGTGTTGTATTGCTCCTCACTGAACTCCCTCTTCGGTGAAAATAGGTAAGACCTATTTATATAAGTCGAAGTGAAACGTACTCTGGTCTCATTAAGGAATGGAAAAATGGGTGAGTAAATGGGAGGAAGTGGTAACCGTTAACGCATGGAATTGATGTTCCATAAAAAAGAGCGTTTCACCATTACTCCTTGTATTTACTAACCGCCTCATCCTTATTACACTTCCTTATGACGGGCGTAATGTACGCCGCACGCTGTAAACCGCCAAACCAATACCCAAACTGGACCCCCCAGTTTGTGATATGTATTGATGTCTCGAATGTTTTTCGTGGAAAACATGTAGCATGGTTGTTGCCTGGCAAGTCGATCTTGGGAGACTTGCTAGCTTGGTGACCTTCGACGGTCGAGATTTTGCATCTTAAGAGGAAAGATAGCCGTTGATCGTTGCACGCTTCCGTTTTTGATATCCGTGTAGGGAAGGACAGCATGGTGGCGCGGCAGAGTTGGCATGCCTTGGCGCGGTTTGGCGCGGCCAAACTAGGGTTTTAGGTCAAAGGTTACCATGCGTTGTCTGGTAACCTTGGACGGCTAGGATTTGATCCTGGGATTGAAGGGAGACCGTTGATTGTCGCACGCCTTCGTTTTAGTAGCCGCATAAGGAAGGCCAGAATGGTGGCGTATCTAGGTTGGCATGCCATTGGCATGGCATGCCTTGGCGCGGTTTGGCGTGGCCATACTAGGGTTTCGGGCCAAAGGTTACCATGCGTTGTCTGGTAACCTTGGTCGGCTAGGATTTGATCCCGGGATTGAAGGGAGACCGTTAATTGTCGCACGCCTTCGTTTTAGTAGCCGCATAGGGAAGGCCAGCATGGTGGCGCGGCTAGGTTGGCATGCCATTGGCATGGCATGCCTTGGCGTGGCCAAACAAGGGTTTCGTGCCAAAGGTTACCTTGCGTTGTCTGGTAACCTTGGACGGCTAGGATTTGCTCCTGAGAATGAAGGGCGACCGTTGATTGCCGCACGCCTTCGTTTTAGTAGCCGCATAGGGAAGGCCAGCATGGTGGCGCGACTAGGTTGGCATGCCTTGGCGCGGTTTTGCGTGGCCAAACTAGGGTTTCGGGCCAAAGGTTACCTTGCGTTGTCTGGTAACCTTGGACGGCTAGGATTTGCTCCTGAGATTGAAGGGCGACCGTTGATTGTCGCACGCCTTCATTTTAGTTTCCGCATAGGGAAGGCCGGCATGGTATAGTGGGGCCGCGGGTTTGGCATGCCGTTGGCACATGGTGCGGCAAGCATGGATAGGGCCAAGGCAAGGTGCGTTTGGCTTGGCAAGGTGGGGCCAACGGTTTGGCATGTCGTTTGGCACATGGTGCGGCTAGCATGGCTAGGGCGAAGGCAAGGCGCGGTTTGGCTTGGCATGGTTTGCTATTTGCGTGGTTTGGCTTGGCATGGTTTGCTATTGGTTGTAGTGCGGCTGGCATGGTTGGCATGCCTTGGCGCGGAGATGTGGCTGGCACGGTTTGCCATTGGCACAGTGGTGCGGCTGGCATGGTTGGCATGCCTTGGCGCGGTAGCATGAGGGTTTTGTACAGGTGATGTCAATCAATGTTAGGGGTTCTGTCGTGGAACATGATACATAAAAATAAAAAAGGTACCCTGGTAATTCTTACGTAATCATGCTGATCGATTCGATAAATGTGCTAATGGTCATAATGACGTCATGCCAGATGTGCGGTTTTACGATTTTAACCCTAGGATAAAAGCCACCATCAACATTAAGTCCCATGCTTAGCTCGGAACGGGAGCATCGTTACGAGGTAAGCATAAGATGGTGCCAGGCTAGGAAAAGAAATTGAAACAAGTCGTGATAAGATTTTCAGGAAAGCCCGACTAACCTTTTCGAGAGGTAAAGAGAGTTTGCGCTTCCCGTGTTGTCGGCCTTGCATAAATTGTCTTGGTGGTGCGTCCGTGATGTGGTGAGATAAAAATTGTCGGCTTAGTCGGCTATGCATCACCTTACTGGGTCGGGGAACATCGTGCGGTGAGTCGGCGAGTTGTTGGTGTCGGTATGGTTTGGAAAGGGGGCGCGGGCGTTGTCCGGCTTGGACTCGGCGTGGCAAGGCATGGCGCGGACAAGCTTGGTATGTGGGCCTAGGGAAATGACGCTTGTGATCTTGGAGAGGCAAAGCATGGTGGATGACTTGGCAGGTGGGGCCAATGCAATGGCGCGGTATTGGAGAGGCAAGGCATGGAGGACGGCTTGGCAGGTGGGGCCAAGGCAATTGCGCGGACAGTCTTGGCGTGGTGATTTTTTCTTCGCGGGACCGGTTGCCTCTTTTCCTTATTTGTCTCAAAATAGGAAATCCTTTCCTTGTTCGGATTCCCAAATATCACGCACATAAAAAGAGGGATGGCCTCTCCTTTTGTTTCATACCTATTTATTGTATTTCGGTGTGGTAACAGTAAATCAAAGCGGGCAAGCGAATCCCTGGTATGTCTTCCCATACTTCCTCCTTACCTTGCTTTCTTTCCTTTTTTTTTTTTTTTTTTTTTTTTTTTAATGTGAAATCTGGCTGTGGGTGTACCTTCTCATGAACTTGTAGAAATATCGTTTTTCTGAGTTGGTATGAATCCCAGCCATAGGTATTCTTTGCACGACCTTGTAGTAAAATTTAGGCGTGAGTGTCGTAGTGATGTTGGCGCCTCAATTTGCGTGCGAAGTAGGTGTGCACGAGCATTGTCATTCCCTTTCCCATGAAAATCTAGCCTTTAGGGTTTCCTCCATTTCCTGGTGTGGTCGTGTGCATGGTTCCCATTGTGGGGCGCGCCTATTCGTCTAGGCGCCAATTTCCCGTTGCATAAAGTGGTGATGTAGAGTCTGTCAGTCCCCATTTCTTCGCATATGCGCAAAAATGACATTGAAACCAATTGGCTTGCGTCCAGGATGGCCCTCTTGCGTCTGATAAAATAATTTCCAGGCACTTTCCGTAATAATCTCTCTTCGTATTGTTCCATTGTAGTTATCTCGAAGGTGAAAGCAGCATAAGGGAATTTTCGTTAGGATGTCAGCAATTTCTGTTGTACCGAAGGATGTTGGCAGTTCCAAGCCAAACGTGGTTGATGAGTTCTTCATGATAGTTTCTGCCAGGAGAATTCATCTTAAGCATGTGCCGATTCTTCTCACCGGTCCGGAAGGTGAGGGAGGGGATCTGTCGGTTCTGCCTGGGAACGTAATACGGTTTTGTCTTCAAAGGAAAGAGTATTCTGCATCTCTTATTGATTTCAAGATCTCCGTGAGTCTGTTGTGTTCCTTTGATAAATGGATGTGATTTATGATAAGTCAAGATTGTGTAAGAGCTATTTTAACCAAAGCGCAAATCATTGATGCTGTCACGGCTTCTGCATCACTTCAAATTAGGAAAGACATCCCGGGTTCGGTTGCTTTCATCTCCAGGTGGTGTCCAGATACCCACACAGCTATATGCAGGTGGGGAGAAATGACTATATCCTTAGAAAGTGTAGCCATTCTGCTGAATCTTCCCATAACAGGAAACCTCAACATTAAGCTGTCAGATGATGAAGAAAAAATGCGTACCACCCTGGTTGTGAAGTCGAAAGGGTTTGTTCGAAAAGAAAACGAGACGAAGTGTTTCTACAGCTGGTGGGTGTCTCAATGGTTTCCTGATGAGCTGGCACCGGATCAAAAGAATAGTGCACTCCACGTCGCGGCATTCTTGGCTCTGTGGTTATCCCGGGATATTTTCGATGACGGCTCTGGTAAGAAGGAGATAAGGCCGGAACTCCTCAAATTTTCTATAAGATTGGCGACATGAGTCGTTCTCCCCATTGGCGGCTTGTTTCTCGGTTCTCTGTACACGCACTTGGATCAACTGGCTGTGGATATGCGCGTTTCAAATGGTTACATGAAAGTGGACTTGTATGTTCACGTTGCTTTTCTCCAGGCGTGGCTATGGGAGCATCTTGAAAAATACGCTCCTAAACCATTGGTTTCACTTCCTGCGTCTTGGGGTGGTTCGAGAATACCTCGCTGGTCGAATAGGCGCCCAAGAGATGGCTCAAACCTGGATGATTTCCTCGATATTTCGTGCGCCGTTAATTTTCGTCCATGGGCCCCAGTGTGTACATCCATAGTCCATGTCAATACTTTTGCTTCCGCTCCAAACATGTCTTTGCTTTCTGACGAAGGGAACCTCGGTGTCGGCGAGGTTTTATTCATGCGAAGTTGCACGCCGGGTTACATACCATCTTTCTTTCGAGGATCGTGTCAGGCAGTCTCTTACAATATTGATCGGGCGGCTCGGCATATGGGTTTCGACCAAGGGGTCCCTCTTGTTCGTCAGCTGGTAGCTCCAGAGAACTCATTACCGACCGTTCTTGATGCTAGTGTTCTCGTGCCGGCCAAAAGCCTCCCTTTCTTGCTTTCGGAACGAAATCCTTCGACTACCTCCAAGTATAACACGTTCTGGCAGAGTGAATTCCTTGTCATCCAGGAATTTTTGAAAGTCGTAGTGGAGAACATCCGTGGTAGGCCTTCTGTTGTGATTTTAGTAAAGCATCCGTTGTTGAGGGATACTTCTTAAACCAAAAGAACATCCGTCGGTCCGGGCACGGACAGTCCCCAAGCGAAGGAGCGAAGGTCTAAAAATCGCGCAGGTGGTTTCCAGTCAGATTCCACAGCTCTACCGACTTTTAGTTCGTCCAACATGCAGGTATGTATAATTTTCCTCTTGACTTCAGTTGGGCCGTGTATATTCTCGTTTCTTTTCTGAGTATCCGTCTTCACATTTTGTCCAGGGTCTCAACAGTGTGAACGCCTTTACCAAACTTGCAAGTAGACAGAAAACATTGCTTCCCGAGATAGAGGATGTCGGTGTTGAGCCTATCCATGATGATGGGGAACCCGGGAAGGATGACGGTTCAGAGTCCAGTGATGGCGAGGGTAGTTCTTCTGACAACAGTGTTGAATCTTCCTCTAGTCGGTCTGAAAGTGAATCAGTGAGTTTTTCCGAATGTTCCCTTTTTTATTTTTATTTTTTTTTGGAAAACGTCTAATCCGCGGTATTACAGGAGGAATCCGCTTCTGAAGATGACTCTGAGATAGAGACTGAGGAAGATACAACTTTGTCTCCAACTGTGGCAACCGTACCGGGCGATCTTGAAATGGATGTTGATCAAGATGAAAACGTTGTTGCTGCTTAGACAAAAGAAAGTACTCCAGTGGCCGCAGGTGTGATTGTTGTTAGGAGTCCCTTGCCGGTTGCTGATGTAGTCGTAGGCGCCCCTTTTAATCCTCCGTACTTGGTTCCTCATCGGGATCACATGCTGATTGGACGGTTTAGCGTGCCAGCCAAACATGCGGTACTATACACTAAGGTCTGGGAAAACTACGGTCATATTGCCACGACCAAACAAATTACTAGTCGGTACGCGTTGGTTAAGCGTGTGGAGGAAATTCTATCTTCGATTGACGACATGTGCAACGTGACTGGTCATACTGTTTCTGGGGATGTGGTCACAAGCTGGAGGTTCCATCGTGACATGTGCATGGAGTTTGAGTTCAATGCTCCTTGGTTCGTCAAAGGTTTCTCTGAGGTTGAAAAGATGCTGGCTGAAACAGTCGAAGGCCCTTCTGCGGATATGGTGAAGAAGCAGGAAGTGGAAGTCGAAAAGCTGTCCAGGAAACTAAAATTGAAGAGGGCGGCTCTTCAAAGCGCAAAGGAGGCTCTCGCCAAGAAGAGCAAGCCATTGTTGGAAAACTTTCCTTGAACACATTTCTGTTTTTTTTTTCCTGATCTTCTTATTTTAGGTTTCTTTTTTTTTTTTGAAAGGCAAATGAAACGCCTAGTTTATGGTTTGATTTTTACGGATTTTTTGAGTTGATAGACAAATGCTACCTTGATGGTTTTGGATTGTTCTTTTGGAATGCATTGTTTTGGTTATGATTGCAAGTGGCGCAAACGTTCCAGGCAAACCATGGAACCGCGTGTTGGTAGATGACATGGGATGAAACATAACATGACTTATCGGTTTTATCATTCTCGTGAAAACTTGAAATAGCAAACCATGTATTTTTTCTAGGTAAGACTTACTCGGTTTTTCATCTCTTCCTATTGAAAAAGGAATCTCCCGGGCGTTAGACCGAGTTTTGTGGGAAACGTCGCCATGACTGTGGAAAGTCCCTAGTCATTCCTTATGTGTTGCCGATCCATGGGTGGATCGTTCGCTTCTAAACCTCTCAGAAGTCCCCAGTCGTCCTTTGCCATGTAACGACTGGTAATTGAGCCGCCTGGTAACTGATTCGTCGTTTCCTGAGCGGATTATTTGATTCTAATATCTTGACGTCCGGGTCGAGGTACGAGATCGAGGATTGAAAATTGACATCATGACCGAAAGATCAACCTCCCACTGTGGTCGCCAATTGTTTGAGGGTAAAATGGTTTCTGCTGATTTCGGTAATTTCGGGTGTGTGGGTGAGAAACGAATTTAAACCCTAAACAATGTACTGCAAGGGAGTACTTTAGATTCGAGAGATCAATCTGTACAAATCAGGCCTAAACCAAGAAATGGTCGTTCCAGACTTGCTTCGGTCACAAAAAGGAGGAGAATGGGTTGGTTTTGGGGAGGGAAGCGAAGAAAGTGTTGAGACCAGGTTAATTCTGGAAGAGTAGTGGTTTCACGACTTGTATCAGAAAATAGGAAGCTAACAGATGGAAAGCTAGCAAATGTTTCTGAGTGTTGTATTGCTCCTCACTGAACTCCCTCTTCGGTGGAAATAGGTAAGACCTATTTATATAAGTCGAAGTGAAACGTACTCTGGTCTCATTAAGGAATGGAAAAATGGGTGAGTAAATGGGAGGAGGTGGTAACCGTTAACGCATGGAATTGATGTTCCATAAAAAAGAGCGTTTCACCATTACTCCTTGTATTTACTAACCGCCTCATCCTTACTACACTTCCTTATGACGGGCGTAGTGTACGCCGCCGCACTGTAAACCGCCAAACCAATACCCAAAGTGGATCCCCCAATTTGTGATATGTGATATGTATTGATGTCTCGAATTTTTTCGTGGAAAACATATAGCATGGTTGTTTCCTGGAAAGTCGAGCTTGGGAGACTTGCTAGCTTGGTGACCTTCGACGGTCGAGATTTTGCATCTTAAGAGGAAAGGTAGTCGTTTATCGTTGTACGCTTCCTTTTTTGATAGCCGTGTAGGGAAGGCCAACATGGTGGCGCAGCAGAGTTGGTATGCCATTGGCATGGCATGCCTTGGCGCGGCCAAACTAGGGTTTTGGGTCAAGGTTACCATGCGTTGTCTGGTAACCTTGGACGGCTAGGATTTGATCCTGGGATTGAAGGGCGACCGTTGATTGTCGCACGCCTTCGTTTTAGTAGCCGCATAGTGAAGGCCAGCATGGTAGTGCGGCTAGGTTGATATGCCATTGGCGCGGTTTGGCGTGGCCAAACTAGGGTTTCGGGCCAAAGGTTACCATGCATTGTCTGGTAACCTTGGTCAGCTAAGATTTGATCCTGGGATTGAAGGGATACCGTCGATTGTCGCACGCCTTCATTTTATTAGCCGCATAGGGAAGGCCAGCATGGTGGTGCGGCTAGGTTGGCATGCCTTGGCGCAATTTGGCGTGGCCAAACTAGGGTTTCGGGCTAAAGGTTACCTTGCGTTGTCTGGTAACCTTGGACGGCTAGGATTTGCTCCTGAGATTGAAGGGCGGACGTTGATTGTCGCACGCCTTCGTTTTAGTAGCCGCATAGGGAAGGCCAGCATGGTGGCGCGGCTAGGCTGGCATGCCTTGGCACGGTTTGGCGTGGCCAAACTAGGGTTTCGGGCCAAAGGTTACCTTGCGTTGTCCGGTAACCTTGGACGGCTAGGATTTGCTCCTGAGATTGAAGGGCGACCGTTGATTGTCGCACGCCTTCTTTTTAGTAGCCGCATAGGGAAGGCCGGCATGGTATAGTGGGGCCGCGGTTTTGGCATGCCGTTGGCACATGGTGCGGCTAGCATGGCTAGGGCCAAGGCAAGGTGCGTTTGGTTTGGCGAGGTGGGGCCAATGGTTTGGCATGCCATTTGGCACATGGTGTGGGTAGCATGGCTAGGGCCAAGGCAAGGTGTGTTTGGCTTGGCGAGGTGGGGCCAATGGTTTGGCATGCCGTTTGGCACATGGTGCGGCTAGCATGGCTAGTGCCAAGGCAAGGCGCGGTTTGGCTTGTCATGGTTTGCTATTGGCGCAGTAGTGCGGCTGGCATGGTTGGCATGCCTTGGCACGAAGATGTGGCTGGCACGGTTTGCCATTGGCACAGTGGTACGGCTGGCATGGTTGGCATGCCTTGGCGCGGTAGATGTGGCTGGAACGATTTTCATTGGCACAGTGGTGCGGCTGGCATGGTTGGCATGCCTTGGCGCGGTAGCATGAGGGTTTTGTACAGGTGATGTCAATCAATGTTAGGGGTTCTGCAGTGGAACATGATACATAGAAAGAAAAAAGGTACCCTGGTAATTCTTATGTAAGCATGCTGATCGATTTCGATAAATGTGTTAATGATCATAATGTCGTCATGCCAGATGTGCGGTTTTACGATTTTAACCCTAGGATAAAAGCCACCATCAACACAAAGGAAATACATTCAAGAATGATTGATGGTGATAACAGAAATGTCATCAATCTATCTCATACTCACTGGATCGAACATGGCAATACATCAATTCTATAGATCCAATCAACTATTTTTGATCCTGCATTTCCTTATGTTGTTGGAGCTAATTCTGCAAAAGAACTTTGGGATAATATTGAACTACGATTTGCAAGAAGCTCAACAACACATTATATTCAACTTCGTACCAAACTTCAATCCTTGAAGCTTGGATCAGGATCGATGTCAACATATCTTGGCGAGATCAAGAAAATCGCTGATCAATTGGATGCAACTGGATCTCCTATTTCAGATGATAAACTTGTTGTCACTATTTTCAGCGGAATTGGTCAAGATTATAAATCCTTTAACACTTCAATTCGTATTCGTTATCCACCTGTTGATTCTTGAGAGCTTCACAATCTTCTTTTATCTGAAGAAATTGCAGTTCAAAATCGGTCTTCATCTCTTTTTCTGAAGCTAATACCAGAGCCTTTGCTGCTATGCGAAATCAATATGCTTCTGGATCTCGTGGTCGTGGCAGGGGTAATTACTCAAATCAACAAGCTAGGAGCCAGTTTTAATTTTATCCAAGATCTCCTTCTCCTAGTTATTTTAGTTTTACTTCTGTTCCATCACCATCACATCCACCACCACTACCACCACCATCTCATCCTTCCTTTTTACCAGCATCCGACTCTATTGTTTGTCAAATCTGCATTAAATCTGGTCATGATGCTCTTTCCTGTCGAAATTGGATGAATTTTGCATATCAAAACAATGATACACCACATCATCTAAGTGCAATGTTAGCTTCTGAAAATATTTTAGGGGAGAATCCTTGGTATGCAGATACTGGAGACAATAATCACATAACAACTGATTTCTCTGAACTACATACTTCTAATCCTTTTGATGGGTTTGAAGAAATTCACATTGCTAATGGTACAGGTATGAAAATATCTCATAATGGATCTACTTTTAAGTATACTCCTGCTCAGATGTTTGCTTAGAATAATATTCTTCATGTGCCACGAGCCTCAGCAAATTTGTTGTCAGTCCATAAGTTCACCTCAGATAACAAATGTTCAATTACTTTTGATCATGTTGGTTTTACTGTGGAGGATCTCTTCTCTGGGATGATTACTTTACAAGGCCCTCACAGTAATGGTTTATATCCTATCAACTTCACTGCCAAGAGTTCATCTGCAACTTATACCAAAACAGGGCATCATGCTTACTCGAGTACAATTTCACCATCTGCAGTTATCTGACACGGAATACTGGGCCATCCCTCTTTCAACACAATGCAACATGTTAGTAAAGTCATTTCATTGTCAAACATAATAAAGACACCTATATTTGTCATGAATGTCATCTTGTTAGAAGTCACAGACTTCCTTTTTCATCTTCTTCTCATTGTAGTACTAAACCATTACATTTACTCCATCTTGATCTTTGGGTTCCAAGTCCTGTAACTTCAAATACTGGTTTTAAGTACTATGTGAATATAATTGATGACTTCTCCAAGTATTGTTGTATTTTTCCTCTCTTTGACAAATCAGACTTTAAGACAGTTTTCTTCTAGTTTAAGTCTCAAGTTGAAATTATGTTTGGTCTTCCTATATGCATTATCAGAATAGATGAAGGAGGCGAATTTCTTCACAATGAATTGACATCTTTTTTTTTATCATTATGTGGCATTCTTCATGAATTCTCTCACCCAAATACCCCTCAGCAAAATGGTGTTGCTGAGGTAAAACACAAGCATTTAGTTGAAGTTGGGAGAACCTATCTTATTCAATCAGGACTATCAGATGCTTATTGGGTTGAAGCTTTTCAAACTGTCAACTACACTATTAACAGATTACCAACCAAATCAATAACCTATAAGTCTCCTTATGAGGTTCTTTCTTAAAGGTCTCCAGATTATCATTTCTGGAATCTTTTGGTTGCCTCTGTTATCCTTGGCTCAAACCATATACAGCTAACAAACTAGAACCGAGAAGCTTACATTGCATTTTTCTTAGTTATAGTTTGAGTCACAAAGGATACAAGTTCCTTCATCCAACTTCTGGCAGAGTGTACATTTCCAGAAATGTGATATTTGATGAACACACTTATCCATTAAGATCAACTCCATTATATGCCACACCTATTGATTTTACTGTTGCTTCTACATCAACTTGTGGATCAAATTCTTCTAATTCATCAACTTTATCATCTCCAAATGCTTCACCCACTGTGTCAGATGCACCTATTCTTGTGGCTGATATTCCTTCAACTACTATTTCACCCACTGCTAATTCATCAGAGTTACTTTCTTCTCTTGTGGCTTCTACTACAACTGTACATGAGGTATCCTATTCCCATATAACACCAACTACTTCTTTACCTTATGTTATCATGAATCAACACAATACGGTTATCAGATGTAAAATGGGAATTAAAAAGCCTGGGGCTTATTGTTCTAAGTATGCTTTATCTGCCTCCATAGTCTCAAATACACCACCTGCTCTACCAACTTGTATTTCTCAAGCAAGAAAGAATCCTAAATGGGGTGTTTCTTTGGTTATGGAGTATAATGCTTCACAAACAACAGGAACATGGTCTTTAGTTGATCCAGATCCTTCTCAAAACTTAGTGGGTTGCAAATGGGTTTTCAAGATAAAACAGAATCCAAATGGTATTATAGAGAGATATAAATCTAGACTTGGAGCTAAGGGATTTCATCAACAAGTTTGTATTGACTATGATAAAACTTTTAGTCATGTAGCTAAGCCAACTACAATTAGAGTTTTTCTTTCTTTGGCTGTTCAGTTTGGTTGGAAAATTAATCAACTTGATGTTAGTAATGCCTTCCTTCATGGAGATTTACAAGAAGAAGTTTACATGACCCAACCACCTGGCTTTGTTGATCATGACCATATTAATAAGGTTCACAAGCTACACGGATCACTTTATGGCCTGAAGCAGGCTTCTAGATCCTGGTATGAGAAGCTTATGAATGTTCTTTTATCCTATAATTTTGTCCCTTCTATAGTAGATACTTCACTTTTTTTTTCCAGAATATTGGGTCAAGAATTACCACGATTCTTGTTTTTGTAGATGACATTCTCATTACATGTAACTCTTCTGCATACTGTTCTGAACTTATTTCTCTTCTTCAGAATCATTTTCCTCTTAAAGACTTATGTGATTTACACTATCTTCCAGGTTTGGAGGTCAAGAGAAATGATTCAAGTATTTTTCTTTCTCAAACTAAGTATGCTTTGGATTTACTTAGTAATCATGATATGCTGGGTGTTAAGCCATGTTCTTCACCGGTTTGTGTTGGCACCAAACTTTTTTCTAATGATGGTGTACCTCTTTCTGATCCTACACCATATAGATCTCTAGTTGGAGCTTTACATTATCTAACTTGGACTAGACCTGAGATTAGTTATGATGTTAACCAACTATGTCAGTTCGTGCAGTCTCCCACAAATGAACATTTAACAGCTGCTAAAAGAATTCTGAGGTATATTAAGTCAACAGTGGACTATGGGATTCTCTTCACTAAAGGGTTGTTGACAGTTAATGGTTTCAGTGATGCAGATTGGGTAGGCTCACCTGATACTAGGAGAAGTACGGGAGGATATTGTATCTTTTTTAGGTCTAATCCCATATCTTGGTCTAGCAAGTGACAAGCCATTGTAGCCAGATCCAGCACTAAGGCTGAGTACAGATCACTTGTAAATTCAGCTGCAGATGTTGTTTGGTGTGTCAGCTTCTAAAGGATCTACATCTCTTTCTAAAACTTACTCCAACTCTATAGTGTGACAACATAAGTGCTATCTCTTTATCTTTCAATCATATGTTTCACAGCCGCATGAAGCATTTAGTTGTGGATTTTCATTTTGTTAGAGAACTTATCCATTCCAAGACTTTACAGGTTCACTATGTCTTTATATTTAAGTTGCAGATATTTTTACCAAAGGCTTATCTAGTCCCAGATTTCAGTTTCTCAGAGACAATTTGAAGGTTTATCATTCTAGGCACCTCAACTTGAGGGGGGCTCATAGACAGGATGTTACCTAACACATGTCTTCCTCTTATTCGCTCTCACTGATCACTGTTGTACGAGTATTTCCCTCACACATGCTTCTCTCTCATTGGCCTTTATGATGAGTCACAGATAGGCTGTCGGTTTAGTTATCGGTGTATAACTATAAATGGTACGTGATTTTCCCTTTGTATCTGTAAGAAAACACGCAGACTTTGTTTGTCTCATTTTATTGTTTACCTGTAACTATGTTCTTGAATTCATTCTTGCTTTATCAAGAACATAAATCTACTAGTTAAACGCATTTTTTCATAGTGATAGAAGCCCATTTGTCCAATTACATGGCTTCTCAGGTTGGGTTATTTGCAATGTCCCGTGACAATTACACTAAGTGAAAACTACAAGGAGACCCATTTTTACAACTTTTCCCACTGTAAAACCCACACGCGTGAAATATCACACGCGCACCCAAACAGGCCGTGCAAATTATTCACGCACCCAGAGTTTTCGAAATTACCTTTTTTTCTTCTTTTTTTTCCCAGTTTAACCTCACCCAAACAAAAACTTAGTTCACAGCTTCGTTTCAGTTTTCACAAATTCGGTTTCGAAAGAGAGATTTCACGCTGAGTGATTGAGAAGGAGAAGGAGATAGAATACCAGCTAGAGCTGAGAGATTCAATTATCGAGAGCTGAAGAAGGAGATGATCTACAGCGAATTTACCCAGCGAAGATAATTGAAGCTTTAGCCTCACTTTCACTTTCTGAGATTCAGTTTCGATAGAGATTGATAGCTCAGAGATTCAGAAGGAGCTGATTGAGGGATTTAATTTACTCTGAAATTCAAGTTTTAGGTTCGAGCTACATTCCAATCTTGTTTCTGATTTTTGTTTAATATGGATTCGATTCTAGGTTTTAGTTTCTGTAAGATTAGGATCTATTATTTTAGGTTTCCGAAGATTAATTTAGGTTTTCGAATCGGTTTTTAGATCTTTTAAGCTTATTTTTGATTTTTATTTTTATTTTTCTAGGTTCTGAAATTGTTACGATTAATGTAGGTCTTTTCGATTCAATTTGTTTGTTTCGATTTCATGTTCGGATGTTGATACACCAATTTTTTAGGTGTTGCTTCTGTTCTATTTGATTTCAATTGATTTGTTTTTCCACTCATATTTTTGATATGTTTTCTGTTACGTTAATGAAGATGTTATTGATTTTGGTATCTTGTTGATTTCTGATCTGATTATGGTTAATGTAGATTTGTTTTTGCTGTTATTGATTATATCTTTTAATTTTGAGTAAGAATTCTTGTGAAGCCATATGCAGGTTTGTCTTTTGTGTTTTTGCAGGGTGAAATGCCTGCTGCTAGTGCACTAGCTGTAATTCACTACTTTAGTGAATTCTTAGCACATCTGTTGATGTCAATACAACTCTGGAGAGTTTGAAGACAGTCGTTTGCCATAAGTGGACTCTTTTACTACCTCATCATGTTAAATTTTCTTTTAATGATAGAAGCAAGTTTGTGTGAGTTGATTCTGATGTTCTGCTTCAGTGTTTTGTATCTCGTTGCCTCTGTAAAGGTCAGAAGAGCTTTGATTTACTTGTTGAAGTTGGCTTCAATTCTTTGAATAGTTGTAGTGGAGCTTCATCAAGTAGGCGTGTAATAGAACCTGAACCAGAAGAAGCTATGGTGAATTTCCTTGAAGATGGTTCTGTGCCTATTGACAAGGTTCTTAGGACTGAGGGCTGGGATAAATTACTTGGTGATGTTGATAAAGTATTTTTTGGAGGTGTAGCAGAGGTACGTATTGCGGTAAAGAAATACGAGGTAAAAACTGGGCGTGTTCTTGTATATACTAAGAATGAACCTAGCAGGTTCTATGCAAAATGCTCTAAAGAAAAATGCCCTTGGGAGTATAAGGTTTGTGCTGTTGATGTTGAAAACACGATGCTTAAGGTTAAGAAGTATGTTAGCAGACATACCTGTGGTGTGGGATGTCAAAGGCTTTTCCACAGGCTCAGCAGTAAATTTGTTTCTAGTCTTATCAAGGATGAAATTAGAATTGATCCGAGTTTCAAAGCATCTGATTTGAAAAAGTTTTTTAAATCTAGTTCCGCGATCAATATGAAATATTACCAAGCTTACAATGGAAGAGAGAAAGTGTATGAGGAAATATTTGGTGATGAGGCCATGTCGTATTCGCATACGGTATGGTATGTATGGATGCCATTCGCAGCACAAATCATGGGAGTTGGATTGATTTTCAAGTTCAAATGGATGAACCTGAATTGAACGAGGATAGTTCAACTGAATTAGAAGATGAGGCACCTTCAAATAAGTTTGTACGTCTTTTTATTGCTTTCGAGGCATGCATCCATGGTTACCGTTACCGTTACCTTCGTCCCATGATATATGTCGATGCTACCTTTCTTACAGGGAGATATAGAGGATGCCTCATGGCTGCAACCGCTATCAATCTTTGAAAATGGTATTTTTACGATAATGCATGCTTCTTATATATGTGCATAATGTCTCATGCATTATTTATTTTGGCTTCATAATGTCTTATGCATTATTGTTTTCACTTTTCTGGTTATGCATCAATTCTGTTTAGATGCATAAGACATTATACATTATTTATTTTAACTGCATAATGTCTTATGCATATTTTAGTTTAGATGCATAAGACATTATGCATTTTTTGTTTTCACTTTTCTGGTTATGCATCATTTCTGTTTAGATGCATAAGACATTATACATTATTTATTTTAACTGTATGATGTCTTATGCATTATTGTTTTTCACTTTTCTGATCTTATGCATCCTTTTTTATGCAAGTGCATAATGTCTTATGCACTATTTAGTTTAGATGCATAAGACATTATGCATCTGTTTTTAGCGCGCATACTTCATGTTTACGCCTGGCTTGATTTTATATTTTTTGCTGTGCAGGGTTCTTTCCACTAGCCATGGCACTGGTACCTGGTGAAGATAATGATAACTGATAATGGTTCATGAGGAATTTGAGTTATGTTCTTGATCATGATCAAAGGCCAATCACATTTTTATCTGATCGTGCAGAAGGATTAAAGAGAACTATTCCAGTTTATTTTCCTGGAGCCTTCCATAGTTTCTGCTACTATCATCTGAAGATGAACTTACCAATTAATGGCTCTGATGAAAGGTATGGTGTTGTTATTGATGCATTTCAAGCTGCTGCGTATGCTCTTAGTCCCGAAGGTTTCCAAACTGCCATCGCTACGATTAGGGGTCTTGGTTGTGGTTTGGTTGCAGACTATATTGAAGATATCCCTCAGGAGAAGTGGTCAAATGCCCTTTTTCAGGGTTGTAGGTATGGTAGGACATCTTCTACTCTTGCTGAATCCTTCAATAGTTGGATGAAGGTACACAAGAAGCTCCCTGCAAATGCTCTTATGGATCAGATAAGGAAGGATGTGATGGGTATGATGTCAGAAAGGCGTAATACTGGTAAAAGTTTCATAACAATTTTCACACCGAAGAATGAAGCTATGATGAAGGCTCTTATTGATGAGGGTTTAACCTGGCTGGTTATACAGTCCGATACTCATGTTTATGAAGTGGAGGGAGGGGAGAGTTCTCATAGTGTTAACCTTGAGGCAAGGACATGTACCTGTCAGAGGTGGCGCGTCTATGGATTTCCATGTGTGCATGCTTTCGCATCGATAACAATGTCTGGTTCTAATCCGTATGATTTTGTTGAACCTTATTTCACTACTGCATACTTCAATAATGTCTACAGCCATGCAATTCATCCTATTCCGAACTACAACATGCCTGAAGTTTATGAAGGTAATGATATTATTGATGTACCTGATGTTAGGAGGCTGCCAGGGCGACCACAAGCTAATAGACATTTGAGACGTTACGAGAAGCCGCCCAGGAGAGCTATGCGCTGTGGTAATTGTTGTGAGATTGGTAATCACAACAAGCAAACTTGTACAAAGCCTACCTGTTACAAGAAGCCGCCAAAGCCGCCGAAGAAGCCGAAGCAGCCTAAGGGAAGTTAAGGGAGAACAATTATCTTGTTTGTTTCTTCAGACTATTACTTTTATGTTTGAACCTTATTCATTTTTCTTTAATTAGTTTTTATGAACAAGTACTTTTTCTTTACTTAGTTTCTTTTTTGTATTGGTTTTATGAAAAAAATACTGTTTTTTTTTTCGGTGTGTGTTTTTCGCTTGTATCGATTATGTTTTCATTTTTTTTATCTTAAATGCATAGTAGATTATGCATTAGTTTTCGATGATGCATAATCTCTTATGCATTATGTTTTGAAGATGCATAATCCGTTATGCATTCTCTTTTGAAGATGCACAATCTGTTATGCATTTGTTCTTTTAAAGATGGCTGCATAACGAGTCATTCAACTTTGGTTCTTTCATGCATCTGTATCTGCATAACAAGTAATGCGTCTGCATAACAAGTAATGCGTCTGCATAACAAGTCATGCTCATTATTAAAGAAAACAAGATATTTAGATGTTTATATGTATAACAAGATATTTTTATTATGCATAACATTATTTTTATTATGCATAACATGTTATTCATTTTTTTTTGTTGCATAACATGTGCTTTTTTGTTGCATAACATGATATTTAGATGTTTATATGTAACATGTTGTTCCTTCATTTTCCTTGTAAGATTTATATCATGTTATGTTTATAATCGGGGGTCGAGGGGGCAGCGCCCCCTCGTTATCATAGTACAGTTAAATGAAATAAGATTGCAGCAAATATATATATATATATATATAAATATCGACAAGATAACAAGATATAAGTTGTTCAGACAAGATTCATACCAACGCATTACACATAACTACTGATTGAAGTTAAGCTTCACACTAACTACTTTCCCATTAGTTTTCACTCCCAAGTTAAATTGCTCATCCTACCAACAACACACAGGTTGTTAAAACAAAGTTACGTTTCAACCTTTCTATTATGCACAGCATCAGGAACATTTACGCACAGCTTCATCACATTGACGCGCAGCATCATCCCAGATGTCTTTATTGGCATATATCCCCCAACTGTTTCCAATATCCGTCAGCAATTTCAATACCAGACTTACTCTTTTCTTGTTAGCTTTTTCTACTGCATCTTCCTTTCCCAACTTGACCATTTCTGCACGACTCCAGACTTCATACTCATTTTCATATAGTAGCATACAAATATGAGGCAGTCGGGGTGATGACCTTGTTCAGGAACAGTCCTGGCAAAAATATCCTTGTATACAAGCGGTTCCCTCTTTATATCTACGATTTCTGGTGATAGATTCAGTTTGTCATACCTTTCGATCAAATAAGGCATACAAGCCTTTGCCATTATAAGCGCTTGTTTCTTGCAGTTAACTTTATAGCCTTCAAGATTGTTATAAAAGTTCCACTCACCCTCTGAAAAGTCATACTCTAACAATCTCCAATGTGTACCAGCAGGGTTTTCCTTTGTCATATAGTTCATTGGGATGAACATCTTCTCAACTTCAATAGGGAGATTCAAGATGAATTCTCCAACATATTTGGAAATCCCATCTTTCTCCTTTGTTTTAACAAAGAACTGCAAAAGAAATATTTTTTAGGAAAAAAAAGTTAGTGGATGTAATTGAAATGGTGCACAACAGGTGTAGGAAACAATGATGAATAACTTGTTATGCAGTTCAAAACTAGTTGCATAACATGTTATGTAGAAGTAATAATATGGGAATAAGATAATATGCAATAATGACTTGTTATGTAGCAAAATGAAATTCTTTTTTTTACCTACCCAAGCATCTGGCCTCATAAATGCAGACTCCGCATACCTCTGTTGAATACTCACATCATTCTCTTCATTTTTCCGCTTCGTGAGCAACATATAACTGTAGTAGCGTAGTACTTGTTCTTCTAGGTATTCATTGTTCATTAGATGCCTTATTATATCTCCGTGAATCCGAATATCCCACAAGTATGGGCCTTCTCCTTCTCTGATACTCCAAGTCGAAAATCTGCAGACGACATAATTAGTGAGATGTTTTATTCAAGTGACATGCGGCGGAACCATAAACTAGAGGTTTGTGTTATGCATGGATTGTTTTAGAAGCATAATTTATTATGCATGGTTTTTTTAAGCATAACTTCTTATGCATTTATTTCATAAGAAGCATAACTTTTGTAATGCATTGATTTTTAAACAAGCATAAACGTAGTTTTGATGTACTTACAGGTGTTGGTATTCTCAAAGTACGTCTTGATACTTCCATCAAGGCTGGTTCTATTGTATCCTTGTAATCCCGAAAGCATTCCATTGTTTCCAGCGGAGGTAATTTTCTGAACGACCCAGCAGTAGACGTACGAGGGTTTTCTTCTTCAACTTTATTCTCATCGGGCTTGTCTTTTTGCTTCTGCTGCTTCCCTAGCTCACAATCTTTGAGCAGTATACTATTTGTCCTATCATTACATGTTGTCCTTTCCTTGATTCTTCTTACCTTGCTTCCTGGTTGGTTCCCATCCTCTTCTGCCTTGTTTGCTTTTCCTTTAGTGGCGTATTTCTTCATGACTTTCTTCTTTTCAAAAGACTGTTTTTGGAACAAATTCCTCTTCTAGTTCTTCTTCCTACAGATTCATGTAACCAAATGTGTTAGATATAACCAATTTATTTTGAAATTAAGTAAATAGTAGTTGATTAAATAGCAAAACAACAACAAAATAAATAGTATATAGTTGATTAAAAATAATAAATAGTACATAGTTGATTGTGACATTAAAAAAAACTTCAAGCAGTTCATGGATATTCAAATACATAATATGTTTTATAATTTCTGTAACAATGATAGTGAAATGTTCTCCATCTCTGCAGCTTCGTTGTTTTCAGCATCAGTGGTCGTCTCCTTATCTACAACAACGGCCGTCTCAACAGCTGGTTGTTGTGACTTTTCTGCGAATTGCTCTTCTGCCATCTCAACAGTGGGTTGTTGGTAGGCCTCGAAAGTGTATGTAAATTATGACCTACATGTTATACCGCAAGTGCACGGCGTCTATCGGAGACGCGGCAAGTACGGGTCGATCCCACAAGGACTTTTGGTGCTCTGAAATCGATCAAGGGCTTATTCAACTGAGTTCAAGTGTGACAGAGTGACAAAAGGGTGTTTTGTGCCAGCGGCTGAGATGTAGTGACAATGAACCTAAACTAAGGTAAACAGTGACAGAAGGGTGATACTAGGGCTGCAAATCCACCACTAACCTACACTGTGTCTTCAACTCAAGATATTACTCTTGTTCTTATGACAGCTAAGGGAGAGGTGTCGAGTCTGCCTTATGTCTAAGATGTTTCTCCAACTGATAATTTTAATCACAACTAAGGTATTTATCCTAAGTATTAACTGTCTGACTAAAGCACAATTAATCTGTAGATAAACATTGGTCTAATTGAGCTTGAGTTGTAGCATAGTCATCACAGGAATAATCCAACTACAGTGCATCCATGGTATTGGTATACACTGTGAGAGCAAAGTGTGACATGCTGAGATTAATTCTATCTAGAAAATATTCAAGCATTCAAGAACAATACAAGAGCATGAAGAACACAGTTGTAAATTAGGGTTTCATTGAGACCCTAACAATTAAATTAAAACATTAGAAACACAAATTAACCCTAAATTGAAGCTAAATGACTGCACTGGCTAATCCAGGCGTGAAACCTAACACACCCAACTCAATTGTATTTATACATGCAAAATCAACCAAACCCTAATTTCAAAATCGAGAATAATAATGGAAAATAAATCAAACCCATGCTTTCTGATTCATCCCTTCACTGATTGTGCGGCTCTCTGACTCCTGTGGTTCTGAGACTCCCTTACTCTTGATTTGATGAAAGATAAACCCTAGTCTCAATTATCTCTTACATAGCCTCTAGGGTTTCGAGAGAGGCTAGGCGAGAGATAAGTGAAGCTAGAGAGGGTGGTTGTTGGTATTTGTGTCGGTGGTGGTGATGGTGACGGAAGAGGAGATGGTGGTGATGATGCGGCTCTGCAAAGAGTTGGTCGGGGAGAGGAGATGGGTTTGCGAGCTGCGCGGAGAAGAAAGAGAAGGATGGAGAGAAATGGTTTGGTTCGATTAGGGTATAGGGGTATGGGTTGATTCGGTGTTGAGCGGGTGTAGCAACGGACGATGAGACTGATGGAGCGAGCGTCGGATCTAGGGAAGAAATCTCAACGGCTCGGGATGGTATGCGGTTTTGGCGTGATCATGGTGTTGAGCGGGAGCAGCTATCTTCGATGCACGCGGTTGGAGCGAGCGTCGGATCTAGGATAGATCGAATCTAACGGCCTGAATGAGACGGACTCGGATCCGGGTCGCGGGTCGGGTCTAGCTCAAGCCCATGTTCTGTAGATGAGTTGCTACTTGTTGGGTTGCAACCATTGCGCGTGAGCTTTGGCTTTACGATCCATAGATGCTCGACTCAATTCTTCGCTCTTTGGGCTCCTCGGTTTCTCCGAGCTTTATTTATTACCTAAAAACACAAAATTAATTAATACAAATATTTATTCTTGAAAACAAATAAAACACGTAGAATGCAGGATAATATCGATTTCTAAACGCAAAAGATGAGTAAAAGGCCAATAAAAAGGTGTATAAATATGCACTATTTGGCACTCATCAAATACCCCCAAACCTGAATTTTACTTGTCCTCAAGTGAAACAGAAATTAGGAAATCCTAACTATAGGTCTCTCCCATTTAGCGTATGCACTAAGCCTTTAAACCCCTAGGTGTCCCTAGTGGACGAGTTGTACTCTCGTGAGGGTTTACAAGAGGTGTACCCACAAAACCTTTTCCAACTTCAGAGTGTAAAAGAGTCTCAAGCCTCCAAGAAGCTATGAGGACATAGAGTTTATGCGTGCTAGTAACAAGAAGTTAGAACTACCAAAGAACGCATTCTCATCCTTAAGTCTTTGAGCGAGAAGTAACCATACCATATGAAAGAATTCGGATTCGATTGTGATCATAAGTCTCAACTTCGCCTCACAATTAGGGTTTTATGATAATTGCACTCAAAAAGATCGCTTTTTTTAGTCTCTCATGTGTGCGGGCGGGAATAAAGAGAGAAATCCCGCACACGTTGTAGATAAGAAGGATAACCTTAGAAATAAAATGCGGAGACTCCACGAAGTGTGGACAAAAAGAATCTTTTTCGATGATCTCTAAGAAAGGAAATCAACCATTAGCAAGGGTGGGAGTACTTACTCACTTCTCACCCGATCGGCAATTAACATCAATCTCTCATAAGAACCATAGAAACGTCTTCAATCTTCGGTCTTCGGTCTTCAAATGTTGATGACGAACTTCTAAACTTCACAAAACTTGACAATTTTTAATTTTTCTACTCAAATTCCTTGTTGTTTGGATTTTTCTTTTTAAATTCTTCTTTACCATGGTGGTAGCAAAAATAAACTACAATATTTTTTTTGATTTTTGATTTTTTTTTTTTTTTTTTTTTTTTTTTTTTGATTTTTTTGATTTTTTTTTTTTTTTTTGACTTACAAAAAGTGAAAATAAAATACAAATAATGAAACAACTAACTCCATGGACAAAGGACTTTATCACTCAATTTTTCCACAACTTGTATTGTCTTGATTTTATAAATTTTATTAATTCTCATCCTATTTTCTTTCTTTGTTGCACAAAAACCTTGGACTATATCAATTTTTCTTTCAATATTCTGATGATGCTCCGTTTGCTGACGATGATGTGTTTCTATGGGTCTTGTTGATTGAGAGAGAGAGAGATGCTAACTGCAAATCGGTATTTAGAAGGAGTTTTCATCTTTAGACGTCACCCTCATGATTGACAAAAACTAGCACTCAAGAGATCAAAAGTAGTCTTTGAAATTGGTGAGAAGTTGGGTAGCTCACCATTCCTACCCGGAATTTACGTACGGTGACACACACTCTAACAGCTTTTCTAGAAAGTTGCAAAAAATTTGAAGGTTGGTGCCTCACTTGATGTAAATTGGGTAGTCTCCACTATGGGTGATCATAATTCTACTACCGAATATCTAACAGCACCTAATTCGCCCTCCGGTATGGTTAAATCCAACTTTAACGCTCTAATCAACTAAGGAACCCGATTGTGTTCTCGGCACTTCTAACTTTTGTTATTTCGGTCAGATTCTCTATGTAAACATAGCTAGAAGCATGCTAGTGACTCTAAAATCTCTAAAAGTTGGAGGTTTTTACAAAAAGAGTTTTTTTTTTTAATTTTTGAATTTTTGATTTTTGATTTTTTTTTTTTTTTTTTTTTTTAATTGAAATAAAAGGTTAAAAAGACTAAAAACTCTAAATGCAAAAATATGCAAATGCACCCCCAAACCTAAATCAAACATTGTCCTCAATGTGTCGACATATAGAAAAATTTTAAACAGTCACATACCGAGAGAACTATGCTGATAAGAAAAAAAAGGGAAGAGATTACCGGATGTCGGCGGGAGCAAGGTTGAGCTTCAATAGTCAAGGATAGAATCCAACATTCTCAGCGGAGATCATATCGGATTAGCACAAAATATGCACAAGAAGACTCAACCGATGTAAGAAAAGAAAATTTAACAAGTCCTACTGGATATATACAATGAAAATTCACCATAAACTAACAATCTAAAGAGTTGAGGATCAACCCAATAGAAAATATGTACACACATTAACATCCTTACACAAATATAATATGATAGTGCAAGTAAGACTGCAGATGTGAAGGAGTTTCCCCCAAACCTAAACTTGTGAACAGGTGTGTTTGTGAGAACAAAATCTTGCAATTTTAAAGGTACATCATGCAAAAGGTCTAACTCAAAATGAGTTTTGCTAATTACAGGCATACATACACATTCCAACTGTGGTTCCCTAAAGGTGTCATACTTTGATGCAAAATAGTCCAAGAGGACTTGGGAAGCACAAAGCTCTAAGCCTAAGTTAGGCATTTTTAGAAAAGTTGGTTTTGCAATTTTGTTACAAACTACACCTAGGTTTGGTGGAGGAGTTTCAATTTGTGACTCAGGAGAGAGGTTAGGTACATCTAAGTTGTTTTCATGTATCAGATCATTTGTACCATCACACACTTTCCTAAAGTCAGAAGAGGGTAAATCATGTTCACCAGCATAAAACAATTCATCAATCTCCATGTCATAATTTTCATCATTCTCATGCATAACATGACTAGGAGAGATATCATCCTGTAACCTAGGCATGGAATTAGACACATTCATTGAATCATCTGTATTAACAGACAATTCAGCTATTCCTAGGTCACATACAGGTGATAAAGCATGCTCATTTTCACAGGACAATTCCACAGGTTCCACATCAACATCACATGCATGAATATTAGAAGAAGCATTATTCATAGAGTTCACAGAAGAGACGCCTAACGTCTCTGAACCTAAAGATTCAATTACATTTTCAAAATACACATGCTCTTCATATTCATCATCATCATCATCATAGCAAGAATTCATCTCTCCATTCAAAATTGTAGTATTTTTAGTGTACTCATCTACCTCTAGATTAGGTTCATATTCAATGTTAGTTGCATGAGTAAGACTAGAAACACTATTTTTAATCCTATCATTTTGTAACTCAATTAGGTTCCTTTGAAGAATCATTTTGAGTTGTTCTATTGAAGGAGAGTCTTCACTAGTGGGTATGCATTCCTCATATGGATATTCTTTGTATGGTTGTGCATGAGGTTCACTAGAGAAGGGAAATTCAGACATGTTGCTATATGGATGGTCATGCATTGCATTCATTTCAAGCCTAGCATTTTGCTCTATGAGTGTTTCCATTATTGATTGCAAACTAGGAGTTAGGGGAGTATAAAATTGTTCATCTCCCCACTGTGGTGAATGATGCATGTGTGCATGGTCATAGTCACTTCTAGACAATTCGTACATTTGATTATCATGGCTTTCCCTAGACTGCCTAAAATCATGCAAAATATAACAGTACTCAGCAGGGTGGTCTAAGCCACCACATAAGGTACAAGCATAAATTTCATATTGCCTAGAGGAATTAGATTCGACAGATTGCCTTTCTAAAGCAGTTGTCGACTAAAGCGAGATAGTCGAGCTTCTAATTGATCTAAAAGTGATATTTGGGTATGAGAAAATTGTTCATTTTCAACTTTGTGGTGGATGATGTATGTGATCATAATGATTAGGGTATGTGAGATCCGGGCCTTGAGAAGGCTCATAAAATTCCCTAAAATCACTATGGTATGTGGGGAGTTCATCTGTGAAACATGCCCCGTAAGCAAGTTCTCTAATGGATTTGGTTCCATCCCAGGATCTGAGACCAAAATCGACATGATTTAATAACTCAAATTGAACTCAAAGTCTAGTTTGGTTTATGTGGGTTTTGTTTGGTTTAAATGGGCTCATTTTTGGTTTTGTTGGGAGCTTTGGTTTATGTGGGAAGTTGGTTTATCGGGCTTTGTTGTTTGAAGCCCAGATTTGTGATCTTGCAAAGAGGCCTAAAAGAGTTTCAATTTGTTTGCAGAGCCCGGTGGGCTTCTTTGGTTTGTTGGGGACTGTGGTTGAGCCCGGTGGCGTGGGCTCGGTTTGGTTTAAGCCCGGGTTATGGGTTTAGTTAGCCCAGCGAAGTGTAGGTTATGTGGGCTCGGCCTATGCGGCCATTTGCTTTCGGTTTGAAACAAAGACCCGGGTTAGTGGTTCTCAACCCAGGTTATGATTCAGTTAGGTGGGCTAGCTGTGTGTGGAGCTCAGCTTTGGGGTCAGTCAGCCCAGCTTTGATTGTGGGCTCCGGTTATGCAGAGTGCAAGCCCAGTGGTTGGGCTTGCAGTTGTTAAGCTTAGCTTGGCAGGGTTTATAGCCCAAAAATAACTCAGCTAACCGGTTTAGCTAGGATCTTTGGCTCAAGCTCAGCGGCTACGGAGGGATGGAGCTAAGCCAGAGTATACTCATGGTTCACACAAAGACAGGCAGGCCTAGTTTTGGTCTCGAGGCTGTTTCACGGGCGGCACAAACTCACACTTTCTATCACGAGGCAAGGTACAGATTTCAAATGAGCACTACACGGGTTAGCAACTCTCTAAGTGCAGCTCAAGAGCCGGCACTTACAAAGACACGGGCCGACAATTCGCAACACGGCCTCACGGCTTTGTGGGTGGAGGGTTGCACAGGCGGATAATAATGCTCGGGCCACACAATAACTTGGTTTTCACTGGGGTAAAAACTTGGTTCAACACAATGGTGGCTCACGGGTATGCTCCGAGTTGCGGCTCTAATGGCTCATGCTCGGGGTTATGCCCGGAGTATGCAATGGAGCTCAAGGCAATGTACGGTAAGGCTTAAAAGACACAACACAAGGTCTCACACAAATTTATGGCTTATCGGCACAGGTAAGCACTGAGACTAGCACAAGGCACCACTCACCTTACAAGTCGCGGGGTTTGCTCAATTGCACCTTATGCGCCTCCCTCTTGGGTTGGCTCGGCCTTGCCACTTGCACTGTTAGCTTAACAAGCAAAGTTCAGTCCTCAATGTCATACAATAAACAACCTAGCTATTGTGCTACAATGACAGAGCTAAGCTCGAGCAAAGCAATCGAGTTCAGGGCTATGCTACAGGGAGCAATGTCAAACTCAGTTCTCAAAAATTACACAGTTCAAAACAATGGAGCAGTATTTGCAGTATGAGAAGCAGCCACTGTTATAGATGCAGATGTGTAAAGCAGATGTGCACTGAGAGATACTTGATGTGTAAAGCAATGGAGCAAGATGCTCAAGATGCGGATGTAGATGTGCACTAAGTTCTGAGATGCGGATGTGTTACGAGATGCTTATCTTTGATATGACACAGTGTGATAAGCTAGGCCGAGGCAAGCTTGAGCTCGGTCCACCCAGAATCTTGACCGAGAGAGTAAGTGCAATGCAACAAATTAAGCTAAGTGGAGCTAAGAAACAATGAAACACAAAGTGAAGCTAAGTTATACTAGCGAAGGGTAATGAAACTACGATGCGAGATAAAACTAAGTTGCACTAATGCGAGGCTAAGTTATACTAAAAAACAGGACTTAAAAGCAAAAATTGTAAAGTGAATATATACAGAGATAGATGAAAACTCAGTGAAACAAGCCAACAATCACAGGGCACACGCCAAGTCCCCGGCAGCGGCGCCAAAAACTTGGTAGGCCTCGAAAGTGTATGTAAATTATGACCTACATGTTATACCGCAAGTGCACGGCGTCTATCGGAGACGCGGCAAGTACGGGTCGATCCCACAAGGACTTTTGGTGCTCTGAAATCGATCAAGGGCTTATTCAACTGAGTTCAAGTGTGACAGAGTGACAAAAGGGTGTTTTGTGCCGAAACGGCTGAGATGTAGTGACAATGAACCTAAACTAAGGTAAACAGTGACAGAAGGGTGATACTAGGGCTGCAAATCCACCACTAACCTACACTGTGTCTTGACTCAAGATATTACTCTTGTTCTTATGATGACTAAGGAGAGGTGTCGAGTGCACTTATGTCTAAGATGTTTCTCCAAGCGATAATTTTAATCACAACTAAGGTATTTATCCTAAGTATTAAGTTGTCTCGACTAAAGCACAATTAATCAGTAGATAAACATTGGTCTAATTGAGCTTGAGTTGTAGCATAGTCATCACGGGAATAATCCAACTACGGTGCATCCATGGTATTGGTATACCTTTGTGAGAGCAAAGTGTGACATCTTTGAGATTAATTCTATCTAGAAAATATTCAAGCATTCAAGAACAATACAAGAGCATGAAGAACACGGTTGTAAATTAGGGTTTCATTGAGACCCTAACAATTAAATTAAAACATTAGAAACACAAATTAACCCTAAATTGAAGCTAAATGGCTACCTTTGGCTAATCCGGGCGTGAAACCTAACACACCCAACTCGGTTGTATTTATACATGCAAAATCAACCAAACCCTAATTTCAAAATCGAGAATAATAATGGAAAATAAATCAAACCCATGCTTTCGATTCATCCCTTCATGATTGTGCGGCTCTCGACTCTGTGGTTCCGAGACTCCCTTACTCTTGATTTGATGAAAGATAAACCTAGTCTCAATTATCTCTTACATAGCCTCTAGGGTTTCGAGAGAGGCTAGGCGAGAGATAAGTGAAGCTAGAGAGGGTGGTTGTTGCGCTGTGTCAGTGGTGGTGATGGTGACGGAAGAGGAGATGGTGGTGATGATGCGGCTCTGCAAAGAGTTGGTCGGGGAGAGGAGATGGGTTTGCAGAGCTCTGCCAGAGAAGAAAGAGAAGGATGGAGAGAAATGGTTTGGTTCGATTAGGGTATAGGGGTATGGGTTGATTCGGTGTTGAGCGGGTGTAGCAACGGACGATGAGAATGATGGAGCGAGCGTCGGATCTAGGGAAGAAATCTCAACGGCTCGGGATGGTATGCGGTTTTGGCGTGATCGGTGTTGAGCGGGAGCAGCTATCTTCGATGCACGCGGTTGGAGCGAGCGTCGGATCTAGGATAGATCGAATCTAACGACCCGAATGAGACGGACTCGGATCAGGGTCGCGGGGTCGGGTCTAGCTCAAGCCCATGTTTTGTAGATGAGTTGCTACTTGTTGGGTTGCAAGCGTTGCTGCTTGTGAGCTTTGGCTTTCGATCCATAGATGCTCGACTCCAATTCTTCGCTCTTTGGGCTCCTCGGTTTTTCTCCGAGCTTTATTTATTACCTAAAAACACAAAATTAATTAATACAAATATTTATTCTTGAAAACAAATAAAACACAGAATCTGGGATAATATCTGATTTCTAAACGCAAAAGATGAGTAAAAGGCCAATAAAAAGGTGTATAAATATGCACTATTTGGCACTCATCAGTTGTTGCGGCTTTGTTGCGACTGGCTCTTCTGGCATTTCAACAGCTTGTTGTTGTTGTCCTCCAGCACCATCTTCTCCTTGTGAAATATGGAGATTAAATGAGGGCCCTTCAGCTACATTCTGAATTTCTGGAAGATGTTCACCATCTTCTTCTCCAGCACCATCTTCACCATCTTCTCCTCCAAAGACCATCATCACCAAAGAAGGAATTCTTTTCCCGTGCTTCAATTCTTTCTTGAGTTGTTGCGGATTTGGTGTTTTCGCAATTCCTCCGGCGTGTATGTTTCCTTGTATTTGGAGAGATTGATGACTTTTTTCCAGTCCATGAACTTGTAAGGTGAAGACTGGAGTCCCTGACTAGCCGTTTGGTCTTGGCTATCAAGTCTGATAACTTGCGGCAATGATTCTTGTGTAGGTGGCTCGATTGCGGATACCACTTCAACAACTGTCTCATTCCTGGGCAAGTTTTGGCTCAGTGGGACGCTTGGCTCAGCTGATGATGCATTGACGCTAGGGCTAGCTGATGATTCCACTCGCACCTCCTCTTTCACGCCTGATGCAACGAGCAACTCCTTCACTTTATCGTACAACTGAGAATTGAAGTCTCCTCCAGTATGTCTATATTCCTCCTGAGTCTGCTTGATGTCTTTTAGCATTTCTTGGACATTCTTGATCATTGCTTTGTTCATTGCTGCAAAGTCCCACCTCCCAGCTCTTGGTGTAGTAGTATTGTCACTGACCTTGATGTCGGATGCCAACTCAGCTATGTTAGATTTCTCAGCCAACCAAAGCTGCAAAAAATAATAACTAATATATAAGATATTTTATAGATTTGATTTATTGAAAGAGAATTAAGTAGACAAAAAAAAAACCCAACTCACAAGAGAATATATAGTGCAAACTGGGCAATTCCGATCCGAAGATTCTTTTCTTTCCACGGTTTTGATGTCGTTCATCGGGTTATCGTGAATCAAATCGGGGAAATGATCTGAGAGTCCATGGTTTGGAAATTCTTCACCAAACCAACATATTTGACGTCCAAATTGTCTCCCATTGACCCACAAAAGAACAAGACGACTAGCATGTAGAGGCAGACGAGGCAGACAACTTCCTCTTCACAACCTTTCTTATCAAGTTTTCCAACACCGACCTTTGAATATCCTCTACCCAAACCTTTGTTACCCGTGCTTTGGGATCCGTACTCACTTTACCATTTGCTATTTTGAGTGGGAATTGCTTGACCAAGGCAAGTGGTCGAGTCGGCTCTAGCTCTTCCTTTGAAGTCAGAATATTTCTTCCTCTATCTCCTTGAACTCTTGGAATCGGGAAAGTAGCGGCAAGCTCCTTTGGTTGTTGACGGTATACACTTGTTTTCAGACACCTTGAATGAATGGTGACTTAAATCATCATGATTATATGATAAAAAGACCTCATCCATCAGCTGGCTGCTCTTACCATCAAACAATGCCATGTCCGCAGTAGATACCCAGTTATAGAATTTCCCAAATGGACACACATTCATCATACTAGCCTGCGTTGGAGTAAAACCACCTCTTTCCTTTATTTTTGTGAACAAGGTACCTACCCTTAGAAATCCTGCTCTATAAGTACCTTTCGAGTTGCGGAGGCTTGGTTTTAGGTTTAATTGCATAAATAAAAGAGCAAAAAAATTGCATTTTACTAAGTTAGAAACGCTATTTTGATTGCATAACCTCCTATGCCTCTTATTCATGCATATGCATAAACCGTTATGCACAATTATTACAATGCATAACCTATAATGCACTACTTTTAGAATGTATTTTTGAGATTTATTATGTTGCATAACCTATGATGACTTGTTATGCACACCAAAGTTGTCTGCATAACCTATTATGCATTTTTTAAAGAAGCATTATGTGTTTTATTTACAAGATGTTAACTACAAAACTAGCGAGGTAAATGATCAACATAATTTTATTTAGTGATGCATAACAGAATTCAACGCACTGGTTTATAGACAACGCATTCTTTGATCAGGTTCTTCTTCTTCTTCATCTTCTTCTTCACTTTCAGATCTTTCAATTTGCTTCTCCTTCTTCTTCCTTTTCACGTCTTTTGATTGTTTGGGTTCACATCTTTTTCTTTTCCTTTGCTTATCAACAGCTTGCTTGACTGAAACAGACCAAATCAACATTGAAACAAATCAATCACACTAAAGAAATAATATATCACACAAAAAAAGAAATCATAAGCAAATCTTACCAGTTTCCTTTGGTTGACTTTCTCAAAATCATCTGAGTCATCATCCGAAATTTCCTTTGGTGCATCTTTCTTTGCTCTCTTTGTTTTCTTTTCGCCAGGCTTAGGTGAACTAGGTGATTCTGATATTTCAATCTCTGCGACTTCCTTGATGGGGTGGTTGCTTCGGGATCTTATTGACACACAAATAAGTATGTTATTCATATCAGGTTATAGAATAATTTCGGTAAGCATAACAAGTCATGCATTTGCATAATAAGTCATTCAAACATGGATCACGAGACACATTTTAGGAATGTAAATGCATACGAGAGACTTTCTTCTTCTTCTTGGCAGTAGCAGGGCTTTATGTTGGTTCTCGTCTCCTTTTCTTTCTTGTTCACATCGGTTTAGCCTTTTCCACTTCTAGATTATCATCATTAGCGGTAAAAATGATGTTAAAACTTAAATAGATTAAAATGAAAAAGTAACACTTAAAAATGGGTGTTATGCGGTGTTTTTTTGAAAGCATAATCTGTCATGCATCACGCAAAACATGTTATGCACATTTATTTTGATCTTTATAACCTTTCATGCATAATGCATAACTAGATTTTATGTTGCATAACTTTTGTCATGCATAATGCGAGAACTAGTCATGCATTCACAATTGCGGATGCATAACCTGTTCGCAATCATTCATAAAGTATGCATAACTTATTATGCACTCAAATAACTTGTTATGCGGTTTTTTATGCGAGAATCACACATCAGTTAGTGAGGATGCATACCAGAGACTTCCAATCTTTCCACAAGAGTATCTTTCTTTGCCTTCTTTTGCATCTTTACCAGTGGTTGGTCACTATCACTTTCTACTTTTTCATCTTCAACATCATCAGGTAAAATTGATGTTAAAATCAAAGAGTGGGTAAGTTATAGAGCAAAAGAAATTAGGGGTAAACATATTTAGGATGAAAATTTCACCGAAACAATTTTCTTCTTAGATTTGTTCTTCTTTTTGGGATTTAAAACCACGGTTCATCATCGACTTGGTACAAACAAAACTTAAAATTAAAGACACAAAAATGGAAAAAACAAAATCAAAACACAAACAGATGAAGTAATTGCTGAATCTCACCATTTTTTTTCTTTTTCTTCGACTGAATTTCTCCTTCGTCTCCAACATCAAGAACAAAAGTTAAAATCGAAAAAAAAAAAATCAAATCTACTAAATGCAAGCAAGAATACATCGATTAAAGCTAGTTTCAATACCTGTTTTCTTCTGTTTCGACTTCTGAAGACGCGTTTTACTTGGCGTTTCATCCATTTTTGACGAATTGTGTTTCTAGGTTTTCGATTTTCTAATCATAATCTGTAAGTAGTTTCTAGGGTTTTCGACTTTGAAATTGAATTCTAGGGTTTGGTTTTGCGAATGATGATGGAGAAAAAAGCGTAGATCGTGAAGGAGAAACCGATGAAGATGAAGAAGAAATAGTAGTAAGTAGTAACGGGGTGGAATTGAAATAAATGGGAGTTATTCTAACCGTACGAAACCGCGAGGGTATTAGTGACTTTTTTCACGTTTTTAATTTTTTTTAAAAACTTTGGGTGCGACCGTAGGCAAAATTAATCGTGGGCCTGCTAGTGTGAATTGTTTTTTTTTTGGGCCTGCCCCTAATTTTCCCTTACACTAAAGAGTGTTGAGTGTTGATTTGACCATAATCACCTGGTTGGTAAGTATTTATCGGATGGACACCACTACCATGCGTGCTAAAATTCTCGTCCCTTATTGATTGAGATACTAAAATGTCACAGACACCGAGAAAGTTGTTATTCTAAACGAGATACTGAAAAGTCATAGGCACTGAGAAAGTTGTTATTCTCAACATGTGAGAAATATGTAGAGATTACCAAGGACATCATCACGGGCGTGTGAAATAGAGAAAGAGCCATAAACATCTTCCATGTAGATATACAGTAAAAACTCCATATATTAATAGCCTTGGGACTTCACAAAATTATTAATATATGGAGTTTATTAATATAGGGAGGTTTTGAAAAAAAAAATATATTTTTTTGCTAATTCAAAGTATGTACAATAAATGATAATGGATATGAATGTCTTCCTTAATCATCCAAATGAGCAACAAGTCGCTATGCTTTAACCGAAGAAGAAATCATCGACGGAATTAAACAAGAAGCGGAGGGAGATAATCTTGATGATGATATCAAAAGTATCATTCCAGAAATCTTAAAACATGCTCGACAAGTTGGAAATGTTTTGGCTTCAACAAGAAGGTGCACACAATAATGAGGTCTTACGCATCCGCAAATCAAAATATATGGTAACAATCCAAAAAGTTACATCAATTTTTCAAACTACTATAGATAAGTATTTTATGTCAACTTAAATTTCAACGTAACAAGATTTATAAGTTTCCAATAATGTTGATTATATTAATATATGGAGGTAAATTCCTTATGACGGGACTAGAAAAATCTATTAATATTAAAATGTGGAGGTTATTACTATTTATAACTGGTCCAAGTTGGGACTATGATTTTTTATTAATATATAGAGTTTATTAATATATGGAGTATCATTATATGGAGTTTTTATTGTACATGCTTCAAAATGTATCCATGTCATTGTATACTTTCGCTTGGTTATAAACAAAAATCGTGTTTTAGATCAAGTCGGTTTTATATGGAGAAAACAAACGAAACCCATTTGTGAAACAATCAATCAAATTTGAACTTTTTTTTTTGAAAATTAAGTAGATTAAAAGCAATAAAACAGGTTAGATAGAGTTACTCAATGTGTTGGTTACCCTTATCTCATGACATTGATTTGAGATATTGGCTCCTCCCAACATATTGTTTACTCCTACATTAGAAGGGAAAGTTGCAACAGAACTTGAAAATATAAAATCTGAAAGTAAAGCACAATCAAATTTGAACTGATCACTCTTTTTCAATAATGTCACCACTGCCACCATATATGGCGACCATATCACCGTCGTATTTATTAACCGTGACTTCTGTGCCAACTCATCTTACACTACGTATGTTGCCCGCAATCAAGTCTAGACGCATCAAAATGCTTTTCAATTCTTAAAATTTGGCAGTGTCGACCTAGTCTTGAACTTTTGGAACCAAGTCTTAGAAAACTATATTTTGAATTCACGTGGATTGAATTCCTTCTTTCTGTGATATAACGAGGATTGAATTCAAGCCTACCAAGATCTCTTATAAGATTTGTTGCTGTTAATTTTCATTTATATATTGCTTTTCCAATTACCATGAAAAAGCTCTCAAATGGTCTGTGTTCATATAATGTTCCATAAAGAACACTTAAAGCCATTTTCACCAAAACTATTTATTTTATTTTTTATCTCTCTTCAGATGAATTCTTTGATCTTAACAGCTATAACCAGATAAGTAACACTTCATGTCAAAAATAAATATTAGATTATTATGACCCACTTAAAAAATGAGATCTAAATTGTCTATTTTGTGTTTATGGGAGTTCTTTGTCAGAAAAAACAAAGAAGATCTTCTTGATGACCAACCCTATCCTAATCAGATTACTTATCAAGCCACTAATTAAAAAAGAAGCAATTAAATTAATGAGATCTATAATCCTGGTTTGCCTTAATTGTCAATTTTGGCCATTTAAAGTCAATATTGGCATTCTTTTGAAGTTTTTAAGTTATCTTTGGTTCATTAGTATTAGTATCTCAAACTACGAAGAACAAAACAAATCCTAAAAAGAAACAAGAGAAGATCAGGGTTCTGATTTGCTGGTGACTCACTTCTATTAGTAGGGTCTGAAACTTTGAACTCTTATAATCATTCAAATGTCAAGAGATGAAGCTAAATGCATTTGAACATCCAACCAACCCACTCACTCATCCACAACTATGTTTTTCCTCGACACCTTCTTTCAGTTTCACCAAAAACTTAAATAAAATAAAAATACTAATCATACTAGACTCTATGTTTGATTCGTGCATCAGCACAGACGTGGCCTAGTGAAGAAAGCCAGTGCCACCTAAGCATCCACATTGTCTCCATAGCAGCGAAACAACATAACTACACTTTCCAGACTTGCTCTGCAACCTACTTCTGCAGTCCACAAATCAAACCAACCCATAAAAGGTACAGCAGGGACTCGCATGTCAGAAAGGGTGCATGAATGAGATCCAAGGGCTCATGGGCTTAACTTTACATGATTGACTTTACATGCTAACTAAGTAGTTTCCGACTTCCATCAAGCAATAAATGAAAATGGTTACAGTGAAAAAGAAAGAAAGAAGAAAGAGTGGGAGATGTTTGGAGGAAATGCTATTGGTGAAAAGAAGTCTACACATTTGCAAGATCTAGTTAAAGAGACAATGGAATAACAGCACAATCCAATAGTTTCTAACATGTCTGAAACCTAATAACAAAAATTAAGTGTGGGGGGTCCAATCACAACAACTGTCTAACACAAAATTCCTTTCTCCATTGTCAATCAAATATCAAAAATTGAAATTAGGTTTGTTTATTCAATAATAGAAGCGGATGACTTCATCAACAGGTAAATCTATGCTTTTAGGGCATAAAATATAAGGTTTTGCCGGCTCTATGAAGATATGCCTAGATCCCATTTCATTACCCTTATCAGTATATATACACATATGCTTACCTCATAATCCACTTCTTAATATTCCTTTGTTAAAACTTGCCACTTTCTTTTTAAAATTCTAATAGGCATCCAAAAACAATGTCAAATCTAATTTTTTATATATGATTTCTTGTTTAGGTGGAAGGAGAGGTTACAAAGCAATTTCTTTCTTTATAAACATATGATGCCAGATAATCAAAGTACTACAGAGAACTCAAATAATTTAAACATAATCAAATATATATTTTTAGGATTTCCAAGTGAATGAACCTGGCTTACCTACAACTACAAGGCTCAGATGTGATACTTTTATAATATTAGCTTTATGATGATTAAACTAAAGTAGAAAAAATTGTAATGTATCTAAAATCTCAATTGGGTCATGAGTTGGTCAAGCAAAATTGTATTTAAAAATCATAAACAAACACAAAACTAAAAGAACTATTAATCGGGGATCTTTCTTCCCAGGTGATTGCATCTCCATCTCTTTTTGACTTTTGTTTAGTGATTATCAACAAAACTTTTATTATCATGCTCTACTACTTTAAGCATGGAATATGTGTTTTTAATGCCCTGATTTGTACTAGCATTTGCCTATATAGTTTGCTGTAAACTCAATATATAATCAAGTAATTCAAGTTGCATATAGAGTATGCATTTTAACTTTACAATAAACAAAAAAAGACTGAATCCTCTTCGATGGGTAAAGTTTAAGGCGTATCTAGTATAATAAGCGAAAGTTTTAAGCCAATATTGCATGACGGCTCTTTTAATCTTGACTAAATATTTTTTTTCTTCTTTTTATCGACTCCTTGGGTATCTCTATGCTGTTAATAAATATAAAATTAATCCCTGTTTGAGGGTGCAATGCACAGTTGGAACTAATTCTATATAAGGAAGAGAGCTAATCCAATAAATCAGTACCAGTTATAGAGAGTTATCCTTACCTTTCTAGTGAGAAAAATGGAGAGGCATGATGTTCAGGAACAAACTCCAGCTGCTTCTGATATTCTCTCTCCGAGATGGAGCACTGACAGTGCTTATGAGAAAGAAACACGAGGTGTGGAAAAGAAGCTCCGGTTATTCGGCTTCGAGGTGGATCCCTATACAAATAACGGAAGATGTTTGAAAGGGTCAGAGGAAAAAGATGAAAGTGTCAACTCTTCCAACGGGATCTTATTTCGAATGGAGAAACCTGCAAAAGAGAAAAGCTCAATAGTGGATGACAAGAAGTACGAGTGTCAATTTTGTTTGAAGGAGTTTGGGAATTCGCAAGCACTGGGGGGTCATCAGAATGCCCACAAAAAAGAGAGACTGAAGAAAAAAAAGTTACAGCTTCAAGCAAGAAAAGCAAGCATCAATCATTACCTTCAACCGTTTCAAGGTCCCCATGGTTTCGGCTTCTACAGTTCCCCAACCTTTTACGACCACTCTGCGTATGTTCCAGAATTCACGTCCTTCGGAGAGTCTCAGATTAGCTTCAATCACTATGATCAAAATGCATTCATGAACGGCTACCTGAATGGTCCCCTTGTCTCGAAGTCATACCCTGTGCCTTCTCATGTTCCTGTGCAACAAGATAACTGTAAGTTTAACCTCATAAGATCACATGGATCTCATGAGAACAAACCAGTTGTCATCAGGCCTTCCCCTATACCTGTTCCCAAACAAAGCTGCAAAAGCTTGGATCTTCAGTTAGGGCTCAACGCGCAGTCCAACCGGTCTAGAAGTGGAATATGAAAAAATTCAGTAAACATACATACAGTTAATCTTCATTAGAGTTCAACATTCTTAATACTTCTCAATTTCAATGATGTCATAGAGGCGGGACCTAGAAAGCAGAACCAGTGCACTGCATCAGAATACAATACATTCACAATATTATGGAACAGATATCTTTCCCTGACGCAGTACTTTGGCTTTATTTCAAGTGATCATGGAAGTTGCTCAAGTCCTTCAGATCGGCCAAATGGTCATCTGCAGTTACGCTTATGCCACTAGCTTCTGGGGAAGCAGAAGGGTGGCAGGTTTGCAAGTTAGCTGGTACAGGTCATAGTTATATAGGTTTGGTTAATGAATGTCCATGTACATGTCTGTTTGCCTAGCCATGTGTTTCTAACAATTATGTATTTCCACAGATTAACACTCATAGCTTATTGTGTATTTAATGTTTTGTATGACTTGAAAATTCAGCCCCCTACAGCATGCTCAACTAATGAGAGAAGACAAAATACAAAAAATTGGTGAAATTCTAGACTTTGGTTACTTCTTAGTAAATTAGCCAGGGGAGCTCTTCCATTATCCTTATCTGCTACTTTCCGTAAAATATATTTTTTTCAAAAGTCGCATATATTAGTTTCAGCATGTTGTACAGTTTACTTTGATCCACTTTTTCTCTGTTATTTCAAACGATGTACTCCAGATCCATCTTTCATAAATAAGTTATATAACTCTGACTCAGTAGTACTATAAACGTTCAGCAGCCTAAAACTGCATGATAGAATTTTAAATGTTCCTCGATAGGTTCTCAAAATCACACTTACAAAAAATTGCAACGAGAACTTGTCCAAGCAAAATTCTAATCACTAAATAGAAATTTCAGACTTGTCCTCTATAAAAACTGAAATAAAAGAGTTGATCCATATTTGCTCTGCACAGACTAAATTTCATATGTTTACGACTTTAAGTTGACACTCTGTTAGTGCAGAAAGATGTTATACAAACAATTTGCAAAGCCAATCAATGAACTCACAGAATGAAGGATGTGGGCTACAGCTCAACATCTAACTATACTTTTCATTCTTAGGTGTTTAAAGCCCAGGACATAGACTTTAGAGTAAAATACTAAGATGTGTTCATACTGTGAAGCCATTGCTTTAAACAAATTTGACCATACAATTCTAGATTCTAGGGACCTTTAACAAGTATTAACCTTCCTAGGTTCTTTTTATACATCTAACCATGTTGCTTCACTCCTTAGTGGTACAATCTCCCCATTCTCCCCTACAATAGAAAGTGGAAAGTATTCACTTTTTGTTGAGGACCACTTCATTATAGGAGATCAATGGTCCTAACCTCCACCAGGAGGCATTAACATTATTTTCTTGGTGGAAATTTTACTTTATGGTCTTTACCCTTATTGGTTAAGACACCGTGACCTAACTTAATAAAAGAATATGCCTCTTGTGTTGTTTAGTGGGGGATACCAAGCACAACCATTCAGCAGGATGCAAACCATGAAATTCAATAATCAGACTTTCATGTTCAGGAATCAAATGCAAACACAAAAAAAGGTATTACCAGCTATTCTTCTTCGCTCAGCATCCCATTGCAGCCATGATCCAGGTGTACAACATTGGCCTAGACCTGCTAGCACCTTTAAAAGGGAACTTAAGTATAGGAATATTTGAAACAGTGAACACGCCATGAAACCGATTCTTGGATTATTTTTCTTAACTCCTGTATGCTATCTGTGTTACAGATGGGACAAGAAGGATTTGATACATTTACACACAACAACCTGTTTGAAAGCTTGGTGAATTGGGTTCCATGTTGGCCAATTCACATCTTAAATGCACGAGGAAGTCGACCAGAACTGCTCTGCACTCTCAAAATTTCTTTTGCTAACCCGTGATTCCCAATCACCGTAAGTCCATTCAAGACCCTGTTAAAGGTAAACCTTCGAGGCATAAACCCTTTCTCCACCATCTCCATTAATAATTTCCCTGCTATTACCATATCATCCGGCTTCTTCCTCACAAACATCGCTCCTATTAAAACATTATAAGTATCTACATTAGGCAAATAGGCTCCACCATCCATCTTATCAAAAACCTCCAATGCTTTCTCAAGCTCCCGGTATCACAATAATACCGAATAACTACATTAAATGTCTGCACATTTGGCTCACACTCATCCTCTTTCATTCTCCCCATATACTCCATTGCTCTTTCCATTTTCCCAGCATGACACAACCCTCTGATCACCACGTTATAAGTCGACTGATTCGGTACATACCCTTTGCTCACCATCTCATCAAAAATCACAATAGCATTCTCCACATTATCCTTCTTACACAAAACCTGAATGAAAGCATTATAAGTCTCAACTGTAGGAAGACAACCTCGTTTAACCATTTCATCAAACACCTTCCTAGCTTTACCAATTTCCCCCACAATCCCAAACCCATGAATAACAGTAGTATAAGTAACAACATCAATTTCAGACCGCCTTCTCTTCATTTCCTTAAAAAAATCCCAAGCTTGTTTAATCTGTCCAGCTCTAAAATAACCTTTGAGTAAAACATTATAAGTAGACAAACTCGGTTCCAATCCTCTTTCAACCATTTCCTTTAAAACCTCCAAAGCCTTCGAAGTCTTCTTTATCAAACACCAACCATTAGCAATTATATTATAACTAATAACATCAGCTCTAAATTTAAACTTAAAAGCTCTAAACAAATGATAAGCCATTTCAATCCTCTTCGACTTACAGAGAATATCAAGAATTGTATTGAATGAATGCAAATCCCGAGGGCATCCATATTCATGCATTGATAAGAAAATTTTCACAGCTTTATCAGGTTTACCAGCTGCAACATATCTTTCAGTAATAATAGCAAACGTTTTGGGTGTAGGACCAATACGTTGGGCTCGCATTCGAGAAACAAGAGTCCATAGTGTTCTGTAATCTTTTAATCTACCTGCAATGTCAATTGCATGATCATATGAAGATGATGAATGTTTGTATGTTTGATGATTTTCTAAGGATTGGAAAAAAGCTAGGGCTTTTGGTCCATCGTTCCATAAGCGTTTGAGAACTCGGTTGACTAATTCAGGTGACCAAGAAATTGAACAATTTTCTAGGGTGTTGGTTGAGTTTTGTATGATTAGATTAGCTATTACTGATTCTTCTTGTAATTGTTGTGGTTGTGGAGGGTTTATTGGAGACTTAGAGTGGTGAAATGAGTAGTGAAGATGAAGGAAATGGTTGTTTCTTCTCTTTGAGGAGATTTGTTTGAAGAGGAGGAACATTTGAAAACACGTTCAACTTCTTCGGTGATTTTGCTTGCCTGGGTGAAACGAAGATCTTTGTGCATTTCTCTCTCTAAGAAAATGTAAGACATGGGAGGAAAGAGGGTGGAGTGTGTCACGTCAAGAAAACAAGCTTGGCAAGAAATGGTAGAGGTGCAGCAAGTGTGATAGCAATGTCCCTCTTATTGATTAGGGGGTGTCCTATAGGGGTTTAGATTGATTAAATTACCCTTTTCACCTTAAATGGTCTAATTTACCCTTGCTTTTTTGATTGAAAAGACTGAATTGTCCTCCATCATATAAACCTAATTATGAGAAGAATCAAAATCAGTTTTTTTTTTTTTTTTTCATCTTCTCCACTTCCATTTTAATAGTAAGCACCACCTCCATTAAAGTCCGAAAATTCATCGTCTTCGATTAATCGGCGATTCGCAAAATTGATAATCGTTGATTGAAGTCTACATTATAGATGACGAATAAGACGAAAGTTGACGAAGATTGTAGCGATTCTAATCAAGCAAATGTTCTATTAGGTGAAGAACAAAAATCTCAACTCCAAACCCCTCCTAGGGAGAAATTAGGTGGAATGACATACATGAGGTATGTTTTGCGGAACCCATTTAGGGTTTAGTTTAATTTGTTCGTTTTAATTTGAATTTCTATCAAAAATTAGGGTTTTAGGTGAAAAATCAAGTTTCCATATCACGGGTTTTTGTTAGTTACGGTTGCAATTAGTTCCATTATGAACCGTATGTGAAGCTTTTGATGCTCGTGCGGTTTGTAACAATTGAAATTTTATGAAATACCAACCGTATGTTCTTAGGTTTCAGATTTTTTTTCCAGTTAAGGTTGCTAATTTTCACGGAATTACGAACCGTGTTTCTCTCTGCATGTTAAATTATTTGCTTACGGTGCCTATTTTTATGTTAGTTACCAACGGAAGTGTATTAGGTACGGTTAATAATTGTGTACATTTTGTAGTATATTATCCTGTGTTTGAAAACCTTTTGTCAAGTATTGTTTCGGTTGATAACGATAAGAAAGTTACCAACCGATTTGATATACGGGTTGTTTAATTATTCGATTTTAATCAGTATCCAAGATACGGTTTGACACGATTGTAAAGTTAGAAATAGTATATTATTTTGGTCACATTTTTTGGTTTGTTTGTTACATTTTGTTTGTTCAACCCTTAGGAATTCATTCAAATTATTACTTGTGTAGGAATCCTGATAGGGTGAAGAAAAAGAGAGGAAATAACTTAACTCCGATTGATCATAAACCCACCCCTCGCGGTGACAAGCATTTAGGGGTAGATTATAGAGGTGTCCCCAAGAATGCGAAAAAGAAGAAGAATCAATTTGAGATTAGGCTTAGAGAACCATCTGTATGTAACTCTGGGTTGAATTAGAAGGAGCTAAACCTAATGATCAAGAAATTGAAGACGTAGGAGTTGAAAAGAACCTTGAAGAAGCTGAACCTAATGAATAAGAAATTGAAGAGGTAGGAGTTGAAAAGAACCTTGAAGAAGCTGACGATAATGAAGAGGAAGAAAATCCTGATGAATCCAATGACGAAGAAGAGGAGGATGAAGAAGAAGGAAATGGCGAAGAAGAGGAGGATGAAGAAGGAAATGGTGAAGATGAGGAAGAGGAAGAAAATGAGGAAGATGAGGAAGAGGAAGCAAATGATGAAGAATGAGTACAAAACAAGGGGAAAGAAATTGTTGTAGATACAACTCCAGCTCCAGCTAAACCAAGGAAAGAAAAGAAGCCGAGAAAGGAACCCACACCAAAAGGGTTGCATATTCCTAAAGGAAAAGACATGTTGTTGCCAAGGAAGAAGAATAAAAGACCTTGGGGCGAGGCACCAGATAAGTCCTCAATCTTATTTGGTTATACCAATTCCTGGGCCGCAAAAGTCTGTGAGACTAGGGTATGTTTCTCTTAACACATTGTTTTGTTTTAAGTTATTTCGTCTTTTTTTATTATTTATTTATTTATGTATATTTCATTAATCTCAGTTTAACAAAATATGTTTGTATTGTTTTTAAGGATCATGCAAGGGCGATCAAATTGGTCAAGCATCAAAGAGCTAGTCATTGGACATTAGGTGAAGAATATGGTGATGTTCGTACTCTAGTGTCAAGTTCAGGATTAGGGCCTGGAGTTCTGAATACCCAATCGGAGTATGATAGTATAATGGTATCCGCCTTGAGGAACGATATTGGCCGAGAAACGATACGTTTCATCTCCCATTTGGAGAGATGACAATAATACCGGACGATGTGAAGCAAATTCTTGACTTGGAAGTTGAAGGAAAATCTGTGTATGAAGGTTTTGATAACAACATGTCTTGGACTGATCTTTACAGCCTTGTTGAAGAAACACTTGGGTGGGGTAAAGACGAGACCGAGATGGAGTTTATGTTGGTTGGTGGTTATGACCCTTCAGAACCAAACAAGATTAACAAGGTAAAGAAACTGTTGTTGAAAAATTTGAGGACGAAGTTTGGAGACACCCTCAAAAAGCAATTGGCAGGTGAGGTGATAGATGACACAAGGGCTAGGCGTACAGCCACATCATATTTGTTGTATTCTATTGGGACCGTATTCATGCCCGATAACTCGGGAAATAGGGTGAATGTCCATTACCTACAATTATTGAAGGATTTGAAGAAGACTGCAGAGAGAGTATTCGTGGGGCACCGCCACGCTTGCATATCTACTTGAAAGTCTAAGAAAGGCCTCGAGGGCTGGAGCTAATGAAAATTCTTTGGGACTGTTGCGCTTATAATGGTAAGTTTGGTTATATTTTATCATTTTTTTATTTTATGATTGTTTGTTATATTTATCTTTTGTATTCATGTCTCAGTTGCTTAAATTGTTTTATATTTTTCTAGGCATGGGTGTATGACCACTTTCCGAGCTTGAGACCTCCTACTGAACGGGAAGAAGATGATGATAGACCTACAAAAAAGAAGTTTATATTCACTGGTAGACAAAAAAGGAACAAAGAAAAGAGGCTCATTCAAGTGAGGCAGGAAATAGATGCTTTCACTGTTGAAGATGTTATCTTTGACCCTTATTTGAGGATTCAAAATGGAGTTGATGTTCGTCAGTTCACACATATCTCAGGCTACAACGGACCATTGTATCATGCCACAGGTTATGTTGTGACCAATCCTCGTCGAACTCTACGCCAAATTGCTCATATTCAAGAAAAAGTCGTTAAGGAAAACTTCAAATTATCCAAGGATGGATCCGAGACAAGAGGCCCCACCATTGTACTCAACTACCGCCCAACTCCGACGATTGATGTTTGGAACAACCGCCATCAACAAGAATACCAACTCCAAGCGGGAGAGGCAACGGCTTGTAACAACACGAAAGAAGCTGTTGATGATTACATAGATTGGTATTATCATTTTGGTCATCCACATGTGATTAATAATGATCAGGAGGCCCAGCCACTTATTCAAAAGTCAATAGAAAAAAGGAAAGGCACGAGAGAGCAAAGAGACAAAGGGACTATTTGGTATGACTTGGAGGAAACTATATTTCATGACGGTACGTAACTTTGTTATCCTCATGACTTGGAATTTAGTTCTAATTTATATTTCTTGGGTTATGGAATAATCTCTTAAGACTCTTTTTAATGTGTTAATAGAAAGAGCGAGGACAACAGTTGGCAAATAGTATGACTTCATGCATCCGTGCTAGTGGTGTGATTAACGTTCCTCAACAAAGGACCTTACAAGAGCAAATAAGGAACATGCATGATCCAACCAGAAAGAATTGTATGAGGGGTTGGTCACGGAAGAAATATGATTAAAGAGGGGCGTAAAGTCCATTGGAGGTGCGAGTACTAGCCATAGTCGGTAGTCATCTAGCAGTGAAGAGACGCCTTTGGAAGAGGATGTGCATGGTGTGGGTACTAGCCAAAGAGGTGGTCGTGGTCGCGGTGGTCGCCGTGATGGTCCTCGCACTCGTGGTGGTGGTACCACCAACAAAAGAGGTCGTGGTCCTCGTGGTTAATTATGGTTATGTGACATTTGATAATAGGACAACTTCTTATTTCTTAGCTTTGTGTGGTTGTTTTTAGTTTATGGATATTATCAAGAACTAATGGTTGTGTAGTTAGTTTTTAGCTTATGGATATTATCACGAACATGTCATGAATTGTGTGGTTATGGATTTTAACTTATGAATTACTTGTAATGAATTAACATGTTATCAACTTGTGTGGTTAGTTACTAGGAATGAATTAAAATTGAGATTTTTTGAAGTTATTCTATGTGTTACGGTTGGTAACAAAAGGCAAATTAGAAACCCTACGCTAGTTACGGTTGATAACGACAAATTCTTAAGAAACCATATGCTAGTTACGGTTTGTAATGAAGCAAAGTTACAAACCGTACATTACTCTGTAACTTCCAGAGTTAGAGAGCTCATACTTACGGTTGGTAACTATAACTCTAACGAACCATAACTCTGGTATAAATAAATTTTGCAGAGTTACGGTCGGTAATTGTGCTTGATGAGGAACCGTAACTCGTATATGCAATTTTGCAGAGTTACGGTTGGTAATTTTACAATCATTACAAACCGTAACTCTGATGCAAAATCAATTATCTGATCTACGGTTTGAAACTATATTTTAATTACCAACCGTAACTTATTTATTTCTTGGGTATTCATGAGCTTATCCACTGATTTGTCATTGGTTGGTTTGAAAATATAGCCGTTGAAACCTTCAACGACTTTATTTTCAAAAAATAGATCCGTTACATAATAAAAAAAAACAAATTGTAATATATATATGCTTATCCTCCTCAATAGAAGTTACACCTCCACATGAATCATCTCTTCCCTTAAACTAGATTATGGCTCCAAACCCTGAATTTACATTGGAAGAAGATTTATATATTTGTCGCAACTTTGTTTTGTGCTATCCAAAAAGAGGAGAAGAACGACGCCGATGTGGTTTTGTGCGTACAAGTTATTTGAGAACTCTTTTTGAAAACTTTTGCTCCGAAACAGGTAACCCTAATAACCGCGATGGAATAATGTTGTATGTTCGATATGGAACTATTCGGGTTAACGTTCAAGAATTTATGGCATTAGTTCGTATTATGGGTGAAATACGATTAAGGGGTGAAACTGACGCTGAAGTTTTAGAGAGCTCTATTCAAGAATGGAGACGATGGAAAAGGTCGAGTTTTCAATACTTACCTCATTTCAAAATCCTTAAAGACTTCTATCGCACTCGTAGGCCTGGATATTAGTAATGGTTTAATGGTTGTAATGTTGGTTTAGTAATGAAGATGGTTCAATGGTTTTAATTGACTTATATTTGTTTGGCTTGTGTTTCAGTGTTATAGTTACGGTTTGTAACTATATTATCATTACCCAACGGAACTAACAATGGATGGTACAATGTGGTTCTAAGCATACTTACGGTTCGTAAGTATGTTATTGTTACCAACCGTAATTTACACTGATACCTTGATTTCCACTCAAATTAGCTAATCAAATAGATATGTTTGTGAACAAAATACTTCATATATTATCTAATCAAATTGACATGATATTGTCACTTTTAATCATATCACATTTAGTCAAAATACCAAAATACAAATTATAAAATGGGCTTCACCAAGACTTGAAAACATTTAAGCATCCTCTTCATCATCGGTCATAACTACGAATTGCTTCGGCATAGACAACATTATGGCCTTCCATAATTCAATCCTTTTCTCAAATCGATTGCACCAAGTCTTGGGTAGTTCACCTTCACAACCAAATTCCCTCCACAATGGAGGTAATGGACTTCCTTCACGCAATCGGAGGCCGATGTAATGATTTCCTTCCACGTGCCCCAGGACAACAGTTTTTTTTTATTGACAAGTCTTCGTCAAACGGTATTCTTGTTGGTGCAAATGTAGTGATCATGTCTCTGGAGATTAAATGAATGACGCAATTGAATGCGTTGGCGACTAGCTGGCCACCTATAGGCATGCGCATCCAATATTGGCTTGTCAAACATATATTGTCGGTTAACCACCTTTCCATTTCATTGAAGCTCTCATTTAACACCTCATCAGTTTCGTTTCTTTCAACTCTCATCATCGACTTATAGAAGTCGCGGTAACCACGTAGTTCCATTAAGCATTTTTTCCTTACGTAAGTAACTTGGTCACAATCCCACCCTATCGCGTCTTCAAAGGGACCAAGTTGATCCACGAAGACGTGGTAACCACAATTCCCATCACCATGAACATCCTCCGTAGCCTTGATATAACCACGAATATAGTCGGGGAAAAAACGAAGGTAATATTCATAGAGAATGTAATGGTTCCGGCTATATCGACCATTCTTGTCTCTAGGTGGTAGTTTAGGCACTCCTTTTAGATGAATCGTCTCCTTCTCCTTTTCAACCATCGGACTCTTTCCATTGTTCCTTGCTAATTGTTTAACACCAACTTTACCAATAAGTCTTTTTATTGAACTATCTTGGGAGGAAACCTCGAGTCCGACATAAGAACCTTGACCTTGATCCTTACGACCATTTCCTTGAACAACAACTTTGCTTCTTTCTTGTTGTTTAGAGCAAAATACCGGACCTTTTCCTTTAACATCAATTTTGCTTATTGCACTTTCTTAAGTAGGAAGCTCGATACATTTTTGTTGTACATTTCGACGGCTTGGTTCTCCTTTATCCGCTTGACCTCTTTTTCGTTTGTTTCTACCTTGAAAATCATCCTCTTCCATCTCATCCTCCGCTTTATATTCATTTCTCAACCATTCATAACCACAGGGATCTCTTTTCTTTGATTCTTCTGCCAATTCTCTTGCTTTTTTTATTTCTACGTACCTTTTTTTTTTGGTAGGAGGCCTCCCCTTACCCTTCCCCTTTGGTGGTTCCTTGATATCATACCTAAATTGTGGATATAAGAAATCTCTCAAGTTACTCAACCATATTCTCCTTTGGCCTTGGCTTAGTGTAGCATATTTCTCGGTTAGAGCTTTTCCAATCTCGGTATCGGAAAATGTTCCTCCAAATTGTGGATCAAAAATTGTTTCACGGAATGTTAATTGTTGCAAAAAGGGATCAACATCTTGAATCGGGATCACTTTGTCTTGATATGTGGCTATAACATGCCGACATGGGAGTCCCAAACTTGTCATGTTTGGACAAACACACTCTTCTTCATAATCCCCCAATTCATAATGTTGTACTTCATACATTATCTTCTCAATTGCTTTGTGAGAAACTTGATGTGTAATTCCCCTTAGCCACTCATTGTCTATCCATCTAGTGTGTTGTTTACTTCGGCTTTTTCGAAATACTCCGTAACTCTATCGTGATCACGGAGGAAATACGAATGCATGGCTTCAAATAACGTAACTAACCCACCATTACAACTATGAAGTTTCTTCTTCAACCGGTTGTGAGATGACTCCGCCGTACTTGTAGCTTGGTTGTCATAGTGCCTATATTGGTTAGTGAATGCCGATACGAACTTATCTTTGTGCGGATCCAACCAATTATCAAACAAATACTTCACAACACTTGGATAACTCTTTTCCAATGAGCCACTAACATACGAGCTCTATCCTCATATTCATCCACGGTGATAGAATAGGTCAAGGCTCTCCACTCCGTTTTGAAACTTTCCCATTTTAGTTCTGGCCAACTCGTTATCCTTCTTAAATTTCTCTTTGGCCTCATCTTGTTTATATAACGGTAGTTTCTTTATTCTATCCATTTCGCTTTTTCGGGTTGACGGACAAGGCGCATGCACTTAGTTTCAATATTTTTCCACAAGTGGAACGCAAAGAAGGTTATGAGCTTCCGGGAAAACCCTCCTTATTGCATTCAACAAAGCTTGCTCCTTGTCGGTAATAATCACCTTTGTTCTAGTGCCCACACATAGCTCTCTTCGAGCTCATATTTCAAGAAGCAAAAACCAACACTAAAAGGAGCCTTGGTAAGAAGTTTGCCCGACAATGTTCAACAACGGCATCTCAAACTTGTTGGTTTTGTATGTGCAATCCATTAGAAGCACTTGATGAGAGCACCGTGCCAACTTCACAAACTCGTGGATTAGCCAATAAAAGATGTCTTATTCGTCCTTTCTCATCATTATCGTGGAAAACCGAGTAATTATGCAACTCCCCCAAATTCCTTAATTGTTGTATTTCGTTCCCTTCGTTCCCATTTCTTAGCCTTTAATTTTTTCTTGCATTGTAGATGTTATCCAAAGTAGAAGCATTTTGTGGGTTTCTTTCCTTTAAGTGAGCGAGGATATCAACGAGGCTTCATACGAATTTGTGTAAGTGATTCTACGATCTTTTTGTTCTTCTTGGTAAGGCGTCCAACATAATCGTGTGATAGAAAAATCTCCGGTATAGGGTGGTTATGACTACCACATACAACTTTCTCCAAAAACCACCTTTTGCGCGTTTTTAAAACTGAAGCTTGAAGGGGCATCGGGTCTTCTTACTGAAAGTAGTATTCTTCCTCTTTGTCTTTGCTACTTGCAAGGTATCCTTTTTTGCGTGACTTCTATGTTATCCACTACACTCGCAAACCATTTGAAAGGCACTATCACTAGTGGTACCATTACAAACTATGATACACATAATCAACTTTCCTCGTTGTCTAGCCCACTTCTTTGCATCGTCTTTCTCCTTCTATGTCTCTTGGTTAAATAGTGAGAGCTAGAATCTTTGGTAGAAGTTCATTTGCTAAAGGTTGGTCATCCATTATAGGAGGTACATCTTTGACAGACAAAAATATACCAACATTAGTCTAAACGAGGCAATAAAACGAAAACATATATGAATATACGGTTGAACGAAAGAGAATAAACAAATCTGTAAAACAGATTACGGTTAGTAGCTGTCATCCTCCAACATACCGTAAATACATCAAAAAGAATAGTAAAACACAGTTCTGATTAAATATACGGTTGGTAACTAAAAGTCACCAATACACCGTAATGTGTCGGTTGGTATCGATTTATACATTAGTAGTAATCTTGGCGGTAAATACTCACATACAGGATAACTTACGGTTGGTAACTACGCACGTACTTACTTAGCGTAATTATGGTACGGTTTGTAATCCAACAAATTTTACTAACCGTAAATCGGTATAATTTCTAGGTTTTCCCAAAATTCAAGCAATTACGGTTTGGTAACTACATATTTATGTACCGTAACATGTAGTTACGGTTGGTATTATGCTAAATTCCAACCGTATGTTCATCCGAAAGTTTTAAAAATTTGATCTTTTTACGTAATTTAGAGAATTTTGAGCAACAAAAAGCTAATGACAACTAGTTTAGAAGTATACCTGGTCATTTTCAGTGCTTGGTTCTTCACTTTGTTGGCTAATTTCTTCAATTGGTTGAGATTGACCTTCACTTTGGTCTAAAACATCTCTACCATCTAAAAAAATACTCCATATCAGGATCTCCATCAAGAGGTATGTAGTACTTGTTTTCTCTATCATATAGAGATTCACCCACCTCAAATTTGCCACTTTGGAATCACACTCATTTTGGTGGAGTGAATCAAAATCTAGGGTTTCACAAATATCACATAAGTTTTCTTTTTCTTCTCCTCAAATTTTTTTTTTATAACTCTAAAAATCTGATTTTAGAGTTATAATAAGTGAAAATTAATTATCAACACTAATCTTGATTATCATTACTAAACTTGATTATTAACAATAAGGGCTAATTAGTCATTTCCAGATTTTTCATTGATAAGGGCACTTGAATTTCCTTCAATGACCTTTTTTGTCTTATTAGGTTGCCCCTCTAC
>JAJJWW010005897.1:0-46218 GCA_023531295.1 Papaver armeniacum
CAAAATTTTTTAAAACATGATGAAACTTAGGTTTCATCCCGGCCTAAATATCGATGAAACCAAATTCAACCAAATTTAAAACGAGGATGTAAATTGGTTTCATCCTAGTATAAAATGGGTGAAACCAAATTCAACCCAATTTAGTATAGAATGAAACCAGGAGTTTCATCCTTGTTTACTGATGAGTGATAACTAGTTCAAAATCATAGTTTCATCCTACCTATAGATGGCTTAGGTTTCATCCTAGTTTTAAACCGGTGAAAGCAAATTCAACCAATTTAGTATAGGATGAAACCAGCTTGCATCCTAGTTTAAATGGGTTTCATCCTCGTTTAAAGTGAGTGAAAACAGAGCAAAAATATCATACCCAAGAGATGTTGATAGTAGATTCAACCTTTTTCCATGCATTCCATCCTTTGGTTCTTTACATCTATCTCTCGTGGTTAGTCTATACACAAGATTCCCAGGTCTCTTCATGTAAACAAGGTTGCCATCAAACTTGAATCGGCCCCGATAATGTAAACGGAAAACAAGAACAATGAGACGAAAATTAAGTTACCCATCAAATGAAACTAACAAATAAGAAAAATCACAGGTAATGAGATTTCAATGTTGGTATTGCCAATTCAAATTTTAAATTGGATTAAAACAACCAATAAAGTTCGATTCTAGTTTTTAATTGGATTCAATATGAAACAATAAATACAAGTTCAATTCCAATTTTTATATTTGATTCATATAACAATAAAATGGATCGATCTAGCAATCCGGTCGATTGGGATTGAAAACAATACAAAGGGATCTGTGAGTTTCAAATTAAGAGATGAAAAGTGTTCTAGACTATGAATCCAATCAAAGTTTATACCTTTTTGAGCAATTGATGAAGAAATCTAAAGGAGACGCCTCTTGGAATGTTTTGAGAGATGTAGAGAAGGCTGTAAATCCAAATTGACATTAAGAAAACCAGTTGAGGAAGGTAGATATAGGAGAAGATGAATTTCGATCAAAGGAGGAACCTTTATGAGGAAGGTGGTGGTGTTGGTTGTAGTTGATGTAGATGCTGATGGTGGTGGTAGTAGTATTTTCGATGGGTGCGGTGGTGGAGGAAGGTGGTGATGTTGTTTGTAGTTTTCCGTAGATGCTGATGGTGGTGGTTGTTGTATTGTCGATGGTGGTGGTGGCAGATGCGGTTATAGTTGATGATGGTGGTGGTGGAGAAAGGGAAGATCGACAACAGCAGAAGAAAGCAATGGAAACTGGTGAAGAAATCAGATCTGGTTTCTCGAGAGCTCGTATCTATGAAGAAGACGAGAAGAAACGAGGGCAGTAACGTCTTTTCTCATTAAGAGATTCTTTTTGGTCATTTGACCCAGGCCGAATCCTAACTGTCCATATGGCCCAGAAAACACCCAATTTTGGCTATATAGCCCATTTTCTGAAATCACAATTTAGTCTAATTTAAGTTGTTAATGTGTCTTCTTTCCTATTAAAAAAACAATATAAAGAAGGAAAAATGAGTATAGCATTTTTTTGATTCAATCCAATAAAAATGAGTATATTCAAAACAATAAAAACAATAAAAACGAGTCTACGCGCTAGCCAACTGCGCCACCGCCCCATGTTGTTGATTCAATCCAATTCAGAATATAGCATCACAAATGAGGACCTTTAATAAGACATAAGGACACGATCGAGTTGCCATTTTCTTGATTAAGAATGAGATGATGACTGAGAGTTGAGATAAGCTTTAGTTGAGATGATGATGACTAGTTTTGTTAGCTAAAATGTCCTTTCAATCTTGTTAGAAGCTCAAAATCAGCAATTAGCATTCACTAATTAATTACATACGTGGACAATGACGATCGTGTTATTTTTGTGGGGCATAAAAAAAATGTTTACGCACATTCACACAAGACATAGCCATTAGCAGCTAAGGTTCAGTTCCAATTCAAAGACTTTGAAGCCTGCCCGACGTTGTTTTAGGATCTTGTTTTGAAAACACACGTTTAAAGAGATTTATTTATGGGAACATGTTACTCAATAGTTTTGAGGAGTTGGTAAGTATGTATCCCTGCATAACTAAAATCTCCTGCCAAAAGAATCAAATGAGTGGTGAAAAATATCCATTTTAGTAAGTAGACGGCCAACTGGTCTTAACTAACTCATAACTCATAGCAACTTAGCAAGTAGCACTTATATTAACATAGTCCAAGGAGGTTGTGAAATCATAAATCGCGGAGCAAATCATTTTTTAATTTTGAAAATCGATTCGTATATTGAATTGAAGATTCATAATTAATTATTAAATTTCTATCTTTACATTATAAATTAAAAATAAAAATGTATTTATCAATTTAAAGTTGAACGCATAAATATGGTGGAAATGTAAACTTATATAATGAGAAAATCTATAACCATATCAATCTCGTAAGTTTCACACAAAAAAAATCACCGCACAATGGTTAAAATTAAAGCCAGCCACATATAGACGTGAGAGTGGAGTTCGAATCTCTTCGAGGAATTTTATTTTTCCAAGTATTCTATATATAACAATAAGAATTTGACTGGTCAAACATCTTGACAAGTCAAGAACTGCATAAAATAAAATAATAGAATCTTCACAATTCCTGGGGGAAGATGCGATTCCCAAATCAGAATACGATTCAAATCAAGATTAATTGAAACAAAAAAATTTGAGAACAAATCCTCAATGGATACCCGATACCCGAATATCCGTTATCCGTTCGAGGTCGTTCGAATCGTTAGGATATTATCCAACTTATCAGATATCAGTAACAGATCCGATAATCTTATCGGATAATTACCTATTAATGGAACGGATATGGTTGAGTTAGTATCCGACGGATAATTATCCGTATCCGATAGTGAGGGTATATATGTAATTTAGATATACCATATTGTAGTTTAGGTTTTACTTAAAGAGAAAGAGTAGAGTCGTATAGATAAGAGATTTTAGTGTTTTACTTTTACTAGCAATGCAAGTAAAGACTGAGTCTCAAAGTGATTTCTTCCCAGGACCAAGAAAACTTCGATTTTTTCCAATTCATCAACATCTCCTCCTCCAAAGCTAACACATTAAGTTTGTTTCTTACTTTGTTTGATTTAAGCACAGTATTGTTGTTTGATTTTGCATTTTCTTAACAATTTTTCCTTAATTTCAAATTTTAGGGATTGCATGTTTGAATTAATGAGTTGTCTGTAGAACCTAGAATTGTATGTCTGAATTGAGCTATGTGATTTTGTTAGATCTAGTGTGTACCTTTTAGCATACAAAACAATTTGATGAACAGAAATGGTATCATTCCAAGGGGACTTATTTTTAGATTTTGCAAATTGGTCGGTGATATTTGGTGCTTGGTATTGGATTCTTGAGAATTGGGTGGATGATTATCACAAGAAATTAGAGATTTCCTTGGGTGGATGATTATCATAAAACCATTCTTCCTTTTTCGGTCCATTTTGTTGCTCTCTTGCTGAATTTTGCATCCCTTGTTATGTATCTTTTTGTTTACTACAAACTAACTCATTTCATCGTTTTGCAGGTATGTTTATAAGGAGGGGATAGAATGGAAGTAGAAAAAAAGAATTAGAGGAAGTCATAGATGTATGATAAGATCAACTGACCAAGGACAAGGAACTTCAACTTTTTGTATATCCTTGCTTTTTTTTTAATGAACAAAGAGAGCGGATACTGCTTTTTTCTTGTTTTTTTCATTTTTTTTTGTAAGAAAAAGATCTGCAGACTAGACTACAACACTTAAAAGTCTTTATTCAAGATTTCAACTGTTGCCCAAATTACTTGCTTATTTAGTTATTTTTGATTTATTATCGGAAACGGATAATTAACGGATATTATCGAATATCCGTTACTCTTAACTAACGGATATCGAATGAAAATTTCAATATCCGTCGGATTTTAGAGGATAGTGGATATCCGGTAAAATTAATGGTAACGGATGCGGTATAGCCATTATCCGTTCCGATAGCTACCGTTGACAGCCCTACAAATCAAGAATTGTGCGATTTTAAAAACCATGGTCCAAAGTCAATAGACCAAATCGTGTGATTTTAAAAACCAAGGTTTTAAGTCAATAGACCACATGTAATTGAATCCTGACTCAACAAATGATGAATCGGGCTGCTGGACCTCTATTTTGCAAAAAAAAAAATATATATTAAAACTCGGATTAGAATATACTCGCCGAATTGGAGTATACCCATATCATCTGGGGGCTATGAATTTTATTCTCAACCACAAAAAGTGGGTTAAGGGGTGTTTAATGTGTATAAAGTTATCTAATAACCCTTTTCCTAATAATCCAAACGCCAAAACTCAATCATTTGTTTGTCCTTCTTCATCAATCTAATAATCAAGTCCTTTCTCCTTCTCTATATTTCATTATTTTTAAACGAAAAAAATCATCGATTAATTCGTCGAGAGAATGAGATAGCTAGTAATTTATATCATAAACTCAATCAATTACTTTATTTTGTTCTTCAAGTGACATATTAGGTTTGAAAATTGATTTATGTTGATATGTTGTGATTTGGTCGTTATGGTATTGTTGCACTTAACATGACGATCTTTTTATGTTTTTGGCTAGTCGGCATACTCGTCCGATGACTGTCATGACGACATTTCATTTTGTTCTTCGTAATTGAAAGAACAATTACCAGAGTTGTCATGACCTCCATCCCTAAACCATGACGACTAATGATGTAGTCTGAACAATCATTATGGTTGGAAAAGCTAAACCATGACGACTAGTAACTGCCAAAATCCAAGTTTTTATGTGTCCAACTTTGTTATTAGTCTTCATGGTTTTGTAAAATTAACATGACGACTAATAGACATCGCCAGTGTGTTGCATTTTCGACCATGACGACTATAACTGCCAAAAACAAATGTTTCCAGTGTTCAAAATTGGTTTTAATCGTCACGGATTTGAAAATATACCATGACGACTGTTTTCCATGAAATAGAGAGTCGTCATTGTTTTACATTATCGATTATGACTACTAAGAACTTCCAAAAACAAGTTTCCAATTTTGCTTTTAGTCCATGACGACTTTGTCCAGAAAGTATATAGTCGTTATTGTTTTGCATTTCCGAGCATAAGGACTTATCGTAGTGGTTAGTCAGCAAGATTTCAACAAATAAACCATGATGATATTTGATGTCATTATTAAAAATCGTCATTTTTTTTAATAATGTTTTGCCGACTATGTTTGCTCGATATGTTTTGTTTCAGTTGAGCATGAAGAATTTTCATGGACTAAATTATGAAAGCCTTAATTTCGGTCATTGGAAGAATTAAACCAAAAATATCCCTGCAAATCCATTTTGAGATGTGTTTGACTAGAGTAATTCGTTCTCGTTACAAAATTCTCAAAAGCCAAAATTTTCTCAAATTTTTTTTCTAACAAGATTCATAAATTAAATCTAACAAAATCAATAATCAAAATGTTCACTTGAAAAACTTAATCTAACATTATTAACTTAACTAATTCAATAGATTAGTGTTAATTAATTAGGGGGCAGATTAGGCATAACTAAAGATATATGGATTAGGGTTTTGAATTTTTCTTTTATTACCTAGCACCCAATTAGTTTGGGTATACCCCAATCCAGCGTGTTAGAATATTAAGCCTTCAAACAAGTTGAAGTACACTTCACTAACATTATAATCTAAATATTTATGCATCTTTTCTTATTTAAAAAACGCTTTTCATTTCTTTCTCACCACAAATTCCATTAAATAGCGAAATGAAATATTGGATTATAATCTTCTTCCTTTTCTCTTACTCTTGTTGCCATTTTAATCTCAGACAGTTGGAAGACTCACCTCAAGCCCATTATAAACAAAAATCTTTCTAAGAAAATAGTCCCAAATCTTCGCAGCAGTTATGTAATGCAAAAATATATGACAATTACTTTTAGTTTCTAAATTACAGCAAAGGGTCTGAAATAACAGGAACCTTCAAAGGGAATTGAGCATGTGACAATCTTTAAAGTCCATCACAATCATAGGTTACATATAGAAACTGAGAAATCACATGACACCCAGTTTTTATTATCTTCTTCTACAATAATCAAATTACGAATGCCAATTAATAAGATGTAAAAGTTGACAAAAATCACCAAATTCAACAATTTCATTTAAACTCCTACAGAAATACATGTCCCGAGCATTATCTATAGAAACCATACCTTTCACTAGATAATATTTCTTCCTAGATAATTTCAAAAGAGAATTATAAGTTGTTAAAGAGAGTGGCTCATCCAAATATCTTTCCAAAAATGGACACCACCATCATTCTTAACTGTAAGTTTAGTATTTTTCATGAATACAACTTTACATTTTAAAATGTCATCCGAAAGACTACAACTAACTGTAGTAGAGGAAGAATTCGGGATTTTTTTAATCATTAATTACCTTCAAACTTTTCCTGGATAATTTGTCTCCATAGAGCTTTCTTTTTAGAACCATATCTCCATATTTATATTGTAAGGCTAAGTTAACAATTCCTTGGTTCAGCAGTGCTTCTCCCTTACATCGATGCGAGGATGACTCCAATTTAAGGTGGTAATGTTGTCATACCTTGATTCGGCAGGTAAGGTTCACCAAACGGAATATAGGTAATGATTTGTCTTTTCATAACATCGATTCGGCAGGTAGGGAAGTTAGGTTCACAGAATAGTAATGTTGTCAGTAGTGCTTCAAAATAATAATATCAGTAGTACTTATGGATTTTAAACATACCAGTAGTGCTTCTCCCTTCAGAATAATAATAAACTCTGCAAAGGAAATGCATCATCTTGTACAGCTTCTCCATAAATGCCCAAAGCCAAATCTAGTAAGTGTAATGTTAATAGAATTCAAAAGCTATCAGAATTCCATTATTGTCTTATATGATCAAAGCATCTTGAAAGTTAGAATTTATAAAAAGAATAACCAGCTATATCTTCCCTACAAGAAGCTTAGAAATAATCTTGTAAGTTTTCAAATTATTTTAAATGGTATAAAATTATAAATCAAAGGAAAGTTACTGTAATTTAATCCCTAGCTAGTCCCAGTACTAGAGGATTCCAACTCTTTCACTTCCTGCATTAAATCATGTTTAACAATCTCGCAAACATTCTTAAAGAAATCTATGATAAAATCTTTTGGTCCCATCTGATTTATTAGCATCAAATTTTATTTTACTTCCTCATCAGTGACTGACTTTTCTAAAGCAATACTCTCTTTAGTAGAATTGAAAGGCATATATAACTAGGTCATAAGTTAATGTCTAACAGGAAATTGCACAACAAATAAATAAGAATGAAAATTGTTAGTCTCTTTAACAATTGTAGGCTTATCAAAAGAAAGAGAACCATTAACCATTAAACAATTTATACTTGAAGCAAACTAGTTAGGAAGATACTTGGTATTCTTTTCACCATCTATTCTTAAACCTATGAGCAAGTTTTCTAGACAAATTTAAAGGAAGAACAACATGCTGAGACTTAGCCTCATCTTTGAAAATAATGTCAGAATCAGATAATTGAGGGAAATTTCTCAAGGTTTCCAATTAATTACCTTGAGATTGAAGATTCCCAAAAGTAACTTTTTGCCAAGACAAAGTTTTTGGGCCTTGCGGTTTTAATAAAACTTGGTTTTTTTAATAAAATGTTAACTTATCTCACCTAATTTTCAAATTTGCTAAAAAAAATATGATTCAAGATAATAAGATTACCAAGTCCAAAGATAGATTTAATTTGATTACCTGAATTCCAGTTGAACATGATATGAGCATGACTAAAAATAGGCCTCAGCAATCTTAATTGGACTAAAGGAGGATAATGAGCCTTCAGATCTGCAGTAACCAAGTACCTATCCAAAGTGTCTCAATGAGAGGAGTATTTTGGGCATGCCTTTGAGAGATCAATAAGAGCATATTGTTAATAAGAGAGTTGAAAGAATTTTTTATTTGAAGTGGCATCCCCAAGTAAATTTACTTTATCCAGAAAGATTATATCATTGAAATCACCACCGAATATCCATGACTCATCATACAAAATTGGAATATCTCTAACTTGGATATGAATAAGGTATTTGGATACGAGAAGCAAAAGTGCTTCTATAAATTCCAAAAGTCAAATCGAGACTTTCTTACTTCTAGAATTTATTCCCAAATTTTGTTTCCAACCTAACTTATGACCTTTTTGCTTCTAAAGTATATCCGAACATTTCCAAATTGACTAGCGTAGTGAGTTGAGTTTTAGAGAGGCTACTACACCTAGTTGGTTCTTGCTTGCTTGGAGAACTTACTACTTGTTAGCTATGGTGTGAAACAGATTTAATCTCATTAAATCTTGAGAACAATGATATTACTTTTTTTTAATTGGCAAAGATTAACAATATTTTTAAAGCGCCCACCAAGGGTAAGCAAAACAAGCTCAAGAGATACAACAAAACAACTCAAGTTGGAGATATTCCTTAAACAACAAGTGCCCAAAGAACAGAACTAAGTTATGAAGTACATGTCCCAATTATCGATAATGTTGTCTAGATTAAAACCATTTAAACCATCATCTGAATGAGCGCAGTTGAAGACTTGAATCTGAACTTGCAGAATAGTATCCTTTATCACTATTGTTTTATCATCGAATATTAACGTATTAAATATTACTAGCTTCTCATCAGAAAGGTTATGCCGTGAGGTTGTGACCACTTTACTGATGGAGGATGCATGTGTTGCATCTTCCCTGCTAACTTAAGGTCAAGAGTGTGGAGGAGACTAAATTCAAATCAAAACTCGATTAAAGATTTAAAATGAAGAAAAAAAAACACATCTCATTAAGGCAGCAAAACATTATCCATATCTCTGTGATGGTTCACATCTTATGGCCAAAAAGTGTTACCATAGATGATTTTAACATCTGTATATTTGTAAAGTCAAAAGGGAGCCCTCAAATATGAGGAAGTTGCTATGAAGATTCCACCCGGTTAAATCAGCAACGTTTATAAGCGTTGCTAGATTTTGAAACCGAACCACTCAATGACCGGATGGATTATCTCTTTTGATTTTTCACCCATGATGAGTTTTGCTGAGAGTCCACATATATGTGGATACTCCATAAGTTATAAATGTTTTTACCTCTATACCATTGAAGTTGCCCTTTACCATAACTATGAGTTGAGTTTTGTTAAGCGACTAATCATCACACCACGTTTATAACAGTTTCTTTTTGCAACTTTAGAGTTGATACAAGACATGGATAAGCTTCCAAAGATCCTATGTCCTTCTTTAGCTAGATACATAATGCATTAGTGGGCCATTTATTGAACAAGCTCGTAATGGAAAGGGAGGGAATAGATTGAAGAGCCGTTCATGGCAATTATTCTAAAAAACCATCTAAAGATTAAAAAAAAAAAAAAATGAGTAAAATTGGCCCCCCATTGTTTTTGCTTGTATAAACTGTGCATAGGCATTAGAGCAACTGCAGTGGTGCGAGTATAACCAAAGACCAAAGAGGGAAAAAAAAAGACCAAAATTTGGGTTTAGTCTGGTGTGTGACGTTACGGGTGGAAGACTAAATTTGGTGGAACGTACACTATACGTTCGCCTGGTGCGGGGCGTAAAGTATATGTTCGCCTGGTGTGGGCCGTGAAGTATACGTTCGCCTGGTGTGGGGGAGATTCCGAAAAAAAAAAAAAAAAATATTAAAAAAAAAAAAAAAAAAAAAAAAAAAAATGGGGCGGGGGTATAATCCACGACCCATATAAAGTGATTAAAAAACAAGAATGGGGTGGAGGTATAAACCACGCCCCATGCAAAAGGAAAATATATATAATATATATATATATGGGGCGGAGGTATAAACCACGCCCCAGGGGCGTGGATTATACGTTCTATATGGTGGGGCGTAGATTATATACCTCTCTGAGTGGTGGGGGCGTGGACTATACGACATTTCGATTATATTTGGGTTTAGTCCTTGGTCCAGACCAAATATAGTCTGGGATTTAGTCGATAATACGTCCCACTACGTCTCGTTCATTTACCAAATATTTGGGTTTAGTCACCTGCTGTGGTTGCTCTTATCATTACTCCACAGACCAAATTTCTTTATCATGTGATAGCAAACTAACAATATAATCAAAGTCAAGCTAGCACGCCCATTTTGGTACCGCATCCGTGATATGTTTGTCATCTTGAATAGGACTGTTGGCCAAGGGTCCTGGGCCATTGAAGCAGTAACAACTAACTGGTTCACGTCCCTATGGCGATAAAGTAAGAAAAAAAAAATGGGGCGAGAGAGGCTCGAAAACTCGCGACCTAGGGGAAAACAAGTAAGATGGAAAAAAAAAAAAAAAGCATATGGGGCGAGAGAGGCTCGAACTCTCGACCTCAGGATCACTCAATATAGCTATGAGACCTACGCGCTAGCCAACTGCGCCACCGCCCCATGTTGCTAAATCATTGAGTTTTAAACTATATAACAAAATATTAGGTACGGCTAACATAATGCAAAGACGAAATTAGTCGTCTTCTTGAATAGTCGCAAAGAATGAGATGAGACTAAAATGGCTTTGATCGGACGAAGAATGAGAGTTGAGATCGCAGCACGGAGCAAACCAAAGTTTTTTAGTTTTTGGTCTTTGGGTTTAGTCGCATGATTGCAGTTGCTCTGAGAGTTGAGATAAGCTTTCGTTAAAATGTCATTTCAATCTTGTTAGAAACTTAAGATCACCAATTAGTGCTACTTCCACTAATTAATTACTTACGTGGACATTAGGGATCTTATCATTATGGTGGGGCATACAAGGAATTATCTTTCGTAGATTCACACACGACATAGCCATTTGTAGCTAAGGCTCTTCAGCATGTCAATTTAAGGACGAACAACTAATGGTGGAGCTAAAATTCTAGGCAAGAGCAGAGGGATAGAAAAAAAAGAACTTTCTTTGCAGGGAAGATAAGAAATAGTCTTCAGAAAATAAATTTGCAACTTCTATCCGGAAAGGCAAGAGAAGTATGAATTTCTGCATTGTTTGTACTGCTGTAAGAGCTCAGTGCCTTCTCTTTTGGTGCAGCAAATTAAAGCTCCTGAAGTTCAAGGCGTCCTATGGACCTTTGTTTTTAAACGGAATGGTGTTTCTTTAACCAAGAACAACCTTGTAATCAACAGCATTACTACAATCAAACAAACCTCACATTTTAAGATATACCTGTTGCTGAACAAACCTCACATTTTAAGATATACCTGTTGCTGAATATTAAAATTATTCAAAATTTAGAACATAAAAATTGTTCATGGATGGTGACTATATACAGGATCACTCTAGATGAACAAAATAACAATGAAGAAGCTTCGAGAGCACTCATAAGTCATAACAAGAACCTTCATTATTAGAAAAGATTCTCGTGAATCAAAGCTAAACCTCAACAGCCAAAGCACATTCACAGTGGATTCCTCCACATCTTAGCATTAAAACACCTTAGAGCGACTTGACCCTATCCTCGGTAGCCACGGCACCTCTTAAGGTTTTTCCAACACATGGCAGAAACAGTTGGATGAACACACCGCTGCAACCCCTTGTACCAGACTTGTTTCATATGTTCATCCCTTATAGTTTGCACAGCTGAAGAAACAGGAAAAACGCCGTCCAAATTCTGGCACAGATTCTGGTATTATGTCAACCACAAGGCTTGCGTACATATACATTCCATATACTTAATGAATAATTTATACTTGTTTCCTTCTCTCTCAAAAGTAATGAGATTATGACAGAAAGATAATCTGCTTTACCTCTAAATAATATCTACCTACTAAGGAGGTAGGTGCTGAGAAAGCTGTCTTGATATTTGAACAACCACCGCCATAGACGAGAAAGTCTTCCCGTGGTAGTAGCAGTAGCGAAGGGATGGCGCCTACAGCTTGAATAAACAAAAAGAGCCAACAAATAACGTTTCTTCCGTGCTCACCAGTTATGGAGTTGAGAGGTAATGTTTTTAACCATCGGATGATATTGGGTGTACATGTGCTTCTTAGCTTTCTCCGAACCAGGTTGCTCCAGCCATTCATCATATAACCCCTTCACTAACAGATTCTCAAAAGGGTTAGCCACCACCACCTGTATGAAATATACCAATGTCATTGAGTGTACACAAAGCAGAAAGACAAACTAATTATAAAAAGAAAAGGCTACTGCTAGTGCTTCTTATCCACCTATGATCAACAGTACAATATTAGCATGAAACAGCAGACATTGGGGGGTAATGATGAAATCAAGATCGAGAATATAACAAACAAGGATGTGACTCCAAGAGTAACAACTCGCATTCATAAATCATCCAGCACAATGGAAACCCTTAGATAGATACCGTTAATATGTGAAAACCAACAAAAAAAAACAGTACAAATCACAGAAGATAGGAAACAAAGGGGAGATGACAAAAAAAACTGATTCATTCCACAAAGCGAACCAAAGAATATAAGAGATGACATTTTGTCTCCAGATAAGGATATTAGTTGGATGTTTCAAACCGCTCAAGAATATGAAACGCAGAACTTAGGAAATGATGATAACTTCCAAATACCAAAGCAGTTCAGCAAACCTCATATCTCCATAGAGATGAGTAACTTACATCTTGCATATAAGTACTTTCTAATGTTTGAATTAATTCCTTTGCCGACTGCCCTTCTTTTGGTTTGATTTGACCTCCGCCGTTCAAACAACCTGCCAATGAACAAACCAAAATTACATCCAAAATCAGTTTCTGAATCTCTGAGTACATTAGACTCGTAAATTCACAGTTTATTGAACTACTTTTCATCAAGCACTTACCTGACGGACAGGCCATGATCTCCAAATAATGATAATCACATTTTCCAGTTTTAATTTGCCTGACAACATTCTGCAGGTTCCGAAAACCATAACAGAGGGCAAACTTCAAAACTCTTTTCTCCCCCTCCACCTATATCAAAATGACACGCTTAAGAAGTTAGATACTAGTATAGTTCACGGTGATCATACACTTCTATTTGGTAATTAGAATGAATCAATAAAACATGGAGCTAACGTGATTCTCTGGATTCCCAAAAAAATAAATATCTAAGAAATTACTGATAGTCATCATCGGATGATAAGGCAGAGGTCCATGACACTCATCCGGAGGGTTCATAAGATATGTATGTCAGGAAATAAGACAACAAGGAAGTAATTCATTATCCGTTTCCGTCAGGTGGATTTAGACACACATTTTTTTAACTAAAATCTTGCTTTGTATCACTGCATGCACCATAGGTATCTACATGGTATCATTAAATTACTATAACAGCAGACCCAAAGGTAACCACTTACTTCCACATCCAGATTTAATTCACGGAAATCTGAATTCTTCCGTTTTGGTTCAAAATGAAGAGGTCCTTCAATTTCTTTTCCAGTTAGTACTTTAGAAGCATGCCGGTATATTGTGTCTGCATAGCCTCCAGAGCCTCCACTGACACCATACAGACGTCCATCCTCATCAACATTTGTTAACCTGCAAGCAGTTCCATGTGTTTAAGAGATGTACAACAATTGTACTTTGCTGGTACACATTACAACTACCAATGAGAATCTTAAAGAAATGGGTGACTTACAGCCTATCCAATGGTGAACCTGCCAAGGCCTTAAAATCTACAGAGTTTCGCTGCACAAAGAACATAGCTTAAAATCTTGAAAACTTGAAACAAGTTTGTACACTACCCACTTCTTCCCCGTCCAAAATAGTAATAACAATAATAATAATGATACTAGTTAATTCTCAAGTAAAAGGAAGGAAGTTGATGATAAATTGCTTTCACAGACAGAAATTGCCACCAAAAATACCTGTAACAATTCCAAGACCTCTCCGGATGTCAAGACCGAATCTACCTCTGCAACCATTGGGTTTTCGGCATCATTCCTAGTTTCTCCATTTGAGTCCAGCGGAAACAAAAAATCATCCCTCGAAGCTTCGAGCTTCTTATCATAGCACATCATAACTGTCACATGGTAGACATTCTCTGGCCTACAAATAATCTCAGTCATATCATTGAAAGATAAACCAGAAGATGAAATGAGTGGAGAAATCCGGATTGACCCTCACATCTTAGATTGTATCCAAAAAAATACTTGACATTCTAGGGACAGATAGATTTAATGGTTAAAAAAAAAAAACAGATCCCACACATGAACAAATAACAACAATAACAGCATGAGTCCATTACAGGAAATAGATAATCAATTCCAGAACCACAAATGAAAAATGTCTAAACCGAATATATGGTTAGGTTGATCTTCCTGACAAGACAAAGGTCACATCTGGAAGCAGAATAGCATATTGAAAAGAGAAGTATCTAGAAGCAGACAAATAGGTCAATGACTCTATTTAGTTTAACACCATCTTAAATATATTATATAAATACCCATTATAGAAAGGTTCTCATAACAAGTTTACTGCCAGCTAAAATATTTCTCGCACACCTCATTAACAAGTTTACTGCCATCACTTGGCTAGATTTGCTAAATCAGACTACTATCTAACTTTTCAATTCCCTTTCTCTTTGTTTAGATAATATCTTCATAATTAAGAGATTATGTAATTTATACACAGTTTTTGATTATCGATGCTTCCAGATACCTATATGTGTTTTCCCCTACCAACAGAGCCTAAAATTAGGGCTAAAAACATTGAGCTCACAGTCCCAACAGTTAATGTTCATGATATGCAGTGGAATAAAGGTTAGAAGAACTCACCGGAAACCCATTTTTTGACAAACATGATTCTTGATTGTGGCTCCCATCGTTTGCTGGGGACTCTTCACAGATGAAATGTGAGGTAGAATATAAGATCCCAGAGTTTTCTCAGCATAGCATACCCAACCTGAATAACAAACAGCAAAACATGAATCAGGTGAGCAACTATAACATGAGAACCACGCAGAACAGTAAAATGATGATTACAGATTCGTGCAATCTCAAGACATATGTTTTGCTAACAATAGCTGAAGTTGATAAGGGATTTCCCAATAGAAGAAATGACTCGAGACTTCTAGTTGGTGCAAAAGTCTACTGTTTCTTGATGATAGAACTAAATTACTAAACACATGAAAGTTTAGTAATCATTATTAGTTTATTTTACTTTTGTGGTTATTGCTGCATTCTCAATTAACAACCTGACCCATATGGACCACAGGGGATGACCACGCTCTATTATGTGCCAATTCCATAACTCCATAAAGTAAATTTTACAACAGAGAAAGATGAAACTTCAACATCAAAGGCTGATTTAAGGAGGTTAAAGGGCTTCAGAAAATGACAGTTTTATTTTTACAATACCTCATTAATGGCTGAAATTGGTAAATCAGAGCCCTGTAGAATATCATGTCATTATCTAACATGCTAGAATATCACGTCACTTGCTAAACCAAACCACTACCTGACATGATAGAAAGTCATGTCGCCCAAAACCAGCTCTATTACAACCCTTGACATTCATGGATAGGCGCAAATAATAAAAGGATTACAACATACCTGGACATGCTGATGAAATCATTGGTAAAGACTGTTGTTGTTTGTATCGAGTAACAAATTCATTACATGATTCAATGAGTGATAAATCTCGACTACAGCTGGTATCAAATACAGCCTTTACCCCCAAGGACTTCAAAAAGGTTGTGAGTTTTCCAAACACCTGGAAATTCAACACAAGGTGTATCAGAAACTTGTCCCTCGTGTGCCAAAAGGAAACTATCAATCATGTTAATAATGGAAAGCTGCTTGAAGGCCAAAAGGAAATTAGGAAACTAATCAACTATATGAACAAACTTCACCCAATTTCAGTATGGAAGCTAGAAATAAAGTCAAGTGGAGGAAGATAAGCAAAATCCAACTGGTAATCACTAAAAACAGAGACTGAAAGATCATACTCAAGGAATTCGATTACATCTTGGAACTGGTAGCTGATTTGTTAACAACTTGATATAAATTAAACAAGATAACTTGACCATCTTTTAAGCGTCGTTAGTCACGTAACTTGGCCATATTCAGAAAATTAAAAGTAGCATAATCCCAACTGAGCTATGTATGTAACCGTTACTCTCTCCAGTAGCATTCACATTTCTAAAGCAAGTTTCCAGAAAGCACTGGGGATTTTTTATTAACTACGTTATTTTTCCTAGATACTGTTAAAAACTCATCAAGTGTCTATGAAAGTTTGTATCCCTACTTTGATTTTAATCTGATTCAACATATAGGAACAACAATAGGCAGAAACATATAATATGGATGGCTCATCTTCAAGTAACATGACACAGGCAACATTCATATTACCTGAGATGGAGAAAGGCCAAAGTGTGTAGCCAATGAAGCCCTAGACTGCGGAGAGAGAGACACAATAACATCCTTCCCATCTTTGATATTAGTAAGAAACTCTTCCAAGCTTTGCTTCTCAAGCATAACGGTTTCTGCAGAAGTAATGCAACCACTGCATGTATAACAACAATAATCACCAACACGAAGAATACCCAAAAAAAAAAAAACACAATCAAACGAAAAAATCAAAGATGGGCAAAATCTAAAGCTCCAAGTAATAAAAGTGCATAGATATATATGGACAGCATTAATTTGCAAAGACAAGCCTGCTTTGCAATCCACCTACATTAAACTAGAGGAAAGCTGAACTTCTGGCAGAAGCAAGAAAAACTACATACATAGGCTAATAAAATTCACCACTCTAGCTTTTCGGATTATCCAGGATTAAAATGGGGGACAATTCAGATTCGCATAGACAACAATGAAACGAAGGACCTCATTAGTGATAAGTACTGGAATAGCAGGAGTAAACCAAACCCATAAAGAACTTTAAGTCCAACGGAAAGAAAAACCACACTGAGGCAGCTATCATCGTATTCTATTTATTTCTGAACATAAACCTCTGAAGTAACTCTCTTGCAGCTCATGTTTACACAAAGTACGTGAATAAAAAGCAACTGGAGACCCGCAAACAATATCGGCAGCAACTTAAATTCTTACCATTTCTTCAGCAGCCGTGAACTAACAATGAAAAAACTCGAGCCACCATTGAAGATTCAGTAGAATATAAACGGCCTAACACTAGTCTAACAATGCAACATACTTGGACAAAACAAAATCTAAAGCTGAAAGTAATAAAAGTGCATTAAAGAAAACATACAACCGAACAAATCCCAGTCACAAACTACAAAGGTGTTAAACTTGAACAACCAACAAACATAGTCAAGATAGGTCATCATCATGGCAGCTTAAACAACAAGAACCATAGTAAATCTATTCAAAAAAACTTTCGAAACAAGGGCGATGTTAAATCAAACAAATATACTCGAGTGCATTTTCCTTCAAACAAACACATAAGAGTCATAAGGAGATGATGACATTGATAAGTATCTTCAAAGATGATGCTTAGACGAATACAAATATACATGATTCTAACACTTTATCCTGCCTGTCGCACAATTATTACAGATTCTTACTAGTTCAAACTTGGCGTCATATCTTTTCCAATTATTACATAACTGATTACACACAAATGATATCATCTTTTATAAAAAAAAGAGCATAATAATGATAAAAACAAACATAGCAGTACCTGCACGCCAAGCAGTCCTTCAATGAAATTTTAACTGGTTCTGTATTCAATTGTTTAACAGTGGGTGCAATCACCACTTGGTTCTGTAAAAAAAAACAAGAAAAAAATTAGCCAAAAATCATTTGTGGCTAATTACATACATAAATCCTTACTGAAGCACTCACCTCCTCCTGCTTCTTTGCCGTCGTAGATGCTTTCGTCCCTTGTAGAGAAACTATGCAAGCTTGTGATGGAGCAATATAATCATTGAGATCACTGATCTGCAAAGTTGGTGAGAATTTCGCCGACATGTTTCCCTAGAATTGGGGTTTAAGGTCTGTTAATCTGAGAAATTGGGGGCATAAAAAAAATTAAGAATCGGTGAATGGGTTTATTGAATCAAAACTATGAAGACTACTGCTGATATACTACCGCGATTTCTTTGTCTTCCTCCCTGCCTCCCTCGCTCGTTCTTCTGAGTAGTGTTTACACGGAAAAAAAAAGAAGAAGGATGTTTCAGGCGGCGTAATTAGATAGAGTTCGTGCCCTACGTGTGCTAGTCTCTTTAAGTAATGGGCCATTGATGGGCTAAAATATAAACTCGGTTAAGCCCTTATTCCACCTACGGCCCCCAACGAGAAACAAACACCATTTATAGGAGGCAGATTTTGCATTTGGATGTCCAACCGATTTCAAGGTTGCATCCGGCCGATCCGTAATTCGTTGGATTTCAAAAATTCCAACCGCATCCAACCCATTAATGAATGGTCCGGGCATCCATCCGCAAAAGAACGATTGGACCCGGTTAAATCCACGAATTACATGCCAAATGCTCACCCCTAGCGGTGGGGCTTGGGACTGGGCTTCTAGGTAGAGCTAAATTTATAAGCAGGAGCCTGGTAATCTAAACCTAACAATGGCCAATTGGGACATTTTGCACCTCCTACTTTTACCACCAAAAAGGGACGGCCATGTCCGGCAAGGCTTGCCTTAGGAGCAACAACCGTTTCTGGAAAAGTGTTACTATGATTTTTTTCATTTTTCCTTAAAATAGATTAAATTGAAAAAATGATAGTAACTCTTTTCCGGAAACGGTGGGAGCAGGACTTTTTTTAGAGGGACTTTATATCAAAAAATAAATAAATAAATTGATCTAAAGCTAACCAGGGGCGGAGCCAAGGGTTGACTAACCCTGGCTCTAGCCCCCCTAAAATCTGTAAAACTATTAAAACACCCTTAGATTATAATGTAATTTGGATTTAGTCCACCTAAGTCTTCATGTTTAGTCCACAAATGTCTAAATATTTTATTTTAGTCCCCTAATTTCTGAACTCTGGCTCCGCCACTGAAGCTAACACGTGAATAGCATACGTTACATGGCAGTAATTTAGTTTTTCCAAGGAATGATTTGGACATATAACACCTGGCGTGATTGGGGTATACCCAAACTAATTGGGGTATACCCAATAAGACAAAATAGGGTCATTTTGAAGTAAAGCCAAGCCACACTTAACCTTGTATTTTCAAAATGGCTAATATGCCCTTGTTTAATTAACACTAAAAAATTGATTAGGTTAATTAATTGAGTTTAGATTAAAATTTTGAAAATGAAAATCCAGTAGGTTAAACCTTTAATGGTCTTATGAGTTCGATTTCGATCAAAAATTTGGTTTTCAAAAAATGTCAAAGGTCGGCAAGATATCGTTTGAATAAGGTCGGCTATATATGGTAAGCATGGTCTTTGTTTGAATAAAATGCGGACCAATTTTAGCCGGTAAAGGTATTTAAATGGAGAACATGCCGACTTTTTTTTTTGACACATAGGAGATGGATATTGAAAAATATTAGTCGGCAAGGTCTACAAAAAAAACCGCCAGTAGTGAAAAATACCCGTAGAAAAACCTGCCGGTGGTATAAGTCGGCAAGGTATTTAAATGAAGAACATGCCGAGCTTTATTTTTTTTGACACACGGGAGAGGGCTATTGAAAATATTAATCGTGCAAGGTCTACAAAAAACATGCATTTGTTGAGAAAAATACCCGCCAGTGGTTGAAAACCTCACCATGCGGTATAAGTCGACAAGGTCTTCAAAAAATACCTAAAATTTGTAAAAAATTTGATCGTCGCCATGGATGTTATGAAAAGTCGGCAAGGTATAGATATGGATATCTTGCCGACCCGTAATTGCTAAATTTAGAGATGAAAAGTCGGCATGTTATTCAACCTTATACCCTGCCCGACTATATTTTGGTCGGCAAGGTCGACAAAAAATACCTGCAGACTTTTGGTTCGTTTTGATTCTTTTTTTTTTTTTTTTTTTTGATTTCACATGTATAGTTAGAGTGTAGAAGAAAGATTTTGATTTTTTTTTTTATATGTTTTGTTTGGCAAGGTTTTTTAGTATGGGCAATTTGGTCTTTTAACACCTTTTAGACACCCCTTAGCACACTCCTTTGGATGGGAACAAAATGGATATACCCCAATTAATCTGGGTATACCCCAATCAAGCCAGGATATAACAGCTCTAACAGTATTGTTTCTTTCTTTTTTTTTGAAAAGAGTATTGTTTCTTTCTTGGTCTTATTCTTAGTTTTTGTGTTTTTCTATTTATAGTTAATGAAAGCACAGTGGCGGAGCCAAAAAAAATTGGTGGAGGGACAACAAATCCAAACGGTAAAAAACGATACCACTTTACAATATTGCTGCCAAAGGCCGTCAAAAAAAAAATTAGATTTTTGTTACTATATTATGGTATTCTTGGATATCACCACAAAATTTGACACCTAAGAACAAATTTAATACTCATTCACCTATTAGTAATATTTTTAAGACATTTTGTAAGATTTATCCAAGATCTAGGCTTGTATTAGTCTCTTTTTAAAAAAAAAAAACAGGGAGGACAAATTTGTAAAATCCCTAAAAATCTAGGGATGATTTTGTAATTTGAGAATTTTAGGGAGTACAAATATTAGAGTTTACTATCAAGTTGTTGGTGATAAAAGTTGGTAAATTCCAAGAAGTCGTTTGGTGCGATTCCCTTTCTTCCTTTGCCAAACTATCTGAATCTCTATTTTCAATTCGATGATGAATTTAAAACCTAGAAAATTTGACAAGTTTCCAGAATGAGTTGGAGCTTAATGCAGATAGACTTGCATTGTCATTTGAGCCTTGCATGTATGAGATGACTTTCTTGCGATCTCTTTCTAAGTAGATATTCGTGATAACCTTATCCACTGCCCAATTTGTTGCTTCCAGCAAAGCTAGAGCCTCAACTTCTTCAGGAGATGCAGCTCTGGTACATCCATCTTAGGAATATGAGTAAGTATCCTTATTTATTAGTGACGAGCTTGTTTTATGGTTATTCATCAAGGACTCATCGCTTTTCAAAAAAAAATATATATATGACTTCCTAAATCTAAGGTTTAGATGGGTGTTATGTCACCAGGGAAAATAATGCGGACTAAGACCTTCTTCAATGGTCATTGTGTGTGTTTCCTATGTGGCAACACAAGCAAGACATCATCCTTCCTAATTTTCCTTAACATCTCCAACAGCATTGTATTTGACATCTTCTTTTGGTTAGTATAAATTATATTTTCCAAAATATAAGATTTTATTAGAGATAAAAATGTTTAGTTAATATATTAAGGTCAGTTTAATTAAGTCTGAATAAGTTGTTGAGTGTAAGATGTTTACCTAGAAGATGTCAACCCAAAATTAAGCCACATCATTTATACATTGATTAAAGAAGTTAAGATTGGAGAAAGATTTTAGAGATATGTATCCTGCGTGGACATAGACATTTATCCTCATACACATTCCATTGGAGAAGCTCAAAGACTTTCCACCTTATTAATTTTCTTTCTATTTCTAAAATATTGTCCATAAGAAATTAAAAAAAATAAAAAAAAATACATTAGTTTCCACAACCCTCTTCTTCTTGTTGTTTTTCTTCAGGTTTGGATCTCGTGTGAATTGACTAGTTTTATCTTTCAAGGATTTTTATTTTATAATCCTATCTAATCAATTCAAAAAGAGATTCATTTGATGAGATTTGGATAAGAAAATTAAATCGATGGATAAAATATAATATATGTGTATGGGAAGTTGTTGTTTTTTGTTGCATCGACTAAGTCATGAGGAAAATGAAACCGATATTTTTGTAGAACAACATGGGATTTATTCTCATTTAGCCTTTCAATACTTTCTCAAATTAAACTTAATCTAGATTACAAGGCAATTCTGACTTTTTATAAGAGAGACCAATAATTCAATATAATGATGGATACAACGTCGCTTAGAAATTTTTTCTGGTTTTGAATTTGGAAACATAATTTGGTTTTCCAAAATCTCTACAAAAGGGCTCTTCCCAAAGGTGTCTTTTCCATGAGATGCCATTAATAGCTGTCTTTTGAAAGTGTCTGTTGGAGATGAAGAAACATCTCCAATAGACATGAAACCCTCCATAAATTGCTAAAGATTTCTCCCATTTCAACACATCAAAATCTCTGATTTATTTTCTCTACAAGCATCGCCATAATCCAATAATTGTGTTGTATTCTTGGTTGGGTCAAGGGATCACAACTCTTGAATCCAAAAACGGTGGTAGGGGTTTCATTGTATCATGAAAGAATTATTTCATTAACGGATTGTACTCGTCAATTATTTGGAAAGGGTCAAAATATTTGTTGAAAAGAATCGCAAGGCCTTGTAGTCGATGTTACAACATTCTTTTCTGATCTTTGAATTTCATCCTCGAGTACCCATTTTCCAACATACATTAACTGAAAAGAAAACCTCTTATAAAGGTGCTTGGAACCTAGAGTTTACATAAGATATCCACTCAAATGCAAATTAATAAATCCATCTCATTATGCAGAAATACATGAGCTGACACTCAGTATGTATACCTAGTATATTCAAATAAAGAAAAAAAAAATTAACACAAAACTAATTCAGTAAAGACTAATTCCATTGAAACCGAATAAGGCTACCCACCTTAGATTTAATTTCTCATTCATGATAATGATTTAATAAATCTTAATTCTTACAAACACGCCCAACCCCAAATAAAGAAGAAAGATAAGAATAACTTCAAAAAACCTTAAGATAGAACCCAATTATTAAACAAAACAGACCAAACTTACTTCTTTTTTTTCCACTGAAATTAATTAACAACGAGCGAGGCAGCGGTTACTGTGATGGCCATCGTAGGTGCAATCAAATTAGTGATCTTATTTCCACTCAATTATAAGTTAGATAATGGAATTCAAGTTAGTTCCCACAAAGAGAATGGAGTTTTAGTTGTTGTATTGATAGACGCATTTATGTGTCTATTTTAGTCTCAATTCTCTGTAATGTTAGCACTCGATTTTGCGCTTATTTTGGTATTTTATGTCTTTGTAGGTGTTTTTGGAGAAATAAGCTTTCGCGGGAAAATTGGCTCGAAAAGTGGTATTTGCGCTCGTGGGAGAAAATTACTATTCGGACCCCTCATTTGGATAAGGGGCACCTCAATTACTAAGGGGCTTCCACTTGTTATTTACACCCAGGACACCCCAAGTGCTAAAGGGAGTCTAGCGCTGGATAAGGGGAGGTCATCCTCTTTGTTTGAATTTTTGATTTTGGCGGGAAAGTAGGTGTTGTTTCTGGCAGATTTAGGGTTGAAGTTTTTGACGTGATTTACAGAGATTCAATCGTTGATTTTCATGGGATAGGCCTGTTATGGATAACCAAAGATGGTATGGGTATTCGATTAATGGAATTGGCTAAATCATCGAGTTTAAATAAAACAGAGAGGAAGAAAGATAATATCGGCTTGTTGATTATTTTGGAAGGAATTGTGGAGAGATTTAAGCGGATTTCTTTGTGGGTTCATTTTCGTTTGGGCCTGGTTTGATCAAACAGGGGTAGTTGGATAGTTTCGATAAAAAGGGGAATAATTTCCATATTTACTCGACAATGCAGCATGGAGAGTTTCACGGGTGTACGGGTTGTGTTTGGTAATTACGTGGGAATGGTAAGAGAGGATATCCTCTACTAGCCGCAACTATATCCTAGGAAAGATATTTGACATAGGAAGCCAACAGAGGAAAGAAAGGGAGATATTCCATGACTTGGTGTGAACAAAAAAAAGAGAAGATAATTCGAGTATTTCTCGATTTTATTGATCCATTTGGTATAAATAGGGTGAGGAGACCTAAGCAGAGTAGTCGTCGAGTTTGGGGACCTAAGGAAAGTTATAGAGCACACAAAAAACCAAGTTGCGAGAGATACGGGCGAGAGGTTGAAGAAGAACATAGAACATCACTTAATAGCGATCTTGAGAAACCGTGACCTATAGTTTCAAATTCTAAAGCTTTGCAACAATTTTCCAACAATTATTTTTAGTTTGCAATGACTCTGTTAGGAGTTCTTTGTAGCAGTGAGTTACGTAACAATTATATCATTACAAACTCGATTTTCTTCAATAAAACACCTATTGACCATGCATTATTATTTTGAGCGTGTTTTTGATATGAGGAGCTAAACCCCAACACCGGGATGACGGAGGAAGCCATATTTCATGCGTGTGGTAATTATATTTAATTCTTATATGACTTTTGCACGGATTGTTAATTGTTTTATGGTTTTTATTGAATGGTTGTGATTTCAATTGATGGGTTATACTTAGGTTAAGTCTTTTGATATCCCATGCTTTAGATATACAGTCGTTGCTTTTCAAAAAAATCTACCTTGGCAAAGAAACAGAGTCAATATATTTGAGCTATAATTGTTTGGAATAAATATATGAATCGCATTAATGAGATTATGGTGGAATCTCGAATCTCAGTATCTCTCGATATTAGTGATAACTTTTTGTATATATTTTCTTTGTTTTTAGTGTTTTCTATTTTTAAGTCTGAAATCGAGTCTTTACAAGTCGAGTTGAACGAACTTTTACTACCACTTTCTACAACAACTTTCAAAATCACATCAATTTTGGCGCCGCCGACGCGGACTTGTATTTAGATTTGTTTTAGGTTTATTTTTATTTTTATTATTTTTTGTTCTTTTTTACGCCTTTGGTATTTTTTTGATTCTTTTCAGATTTGGAGCGAAGCTACGAGAAAAGAAAAAGTGCTATAAAAGGAAAGCATCGCCAAAGAAGGAAAGAAAAGAGGAGTCCAAGGAGTGAAGAAGAAGATTATGTATATAGCTATTTCGTTTTATTTTTAGATACTGTAAATAGGGTTGTATTTTTGTAATTTTTCTTTTTATTTTCGGACACTTTTTGGACTTTATTTTTTTTTGGACTGGACATTATTTTTGAAACCCTAAGGAAGGGTTAAAATTAAATATAAATCAATTTTGCGGGGAAGGACGACAGATTACGATCTTGTCTCGGCCCCTCGGGTTCGTACACTGACATAGGAGTCGGTGGCACTGAGTCGACTTCAACGGTTCATCGCCGTAAAGTACGGGAGGTAAGACTCTATCCACCCCACGAATCCTTTGTCGGTGGGTTTTATTGTGTGACAACTCCCTGCAATAGAATATCGAACTGGTATTACAATAGCCAATACAACGAATATCCGGGCGAGTTTCAAAATGGACGTTACTACTTTGACCATAATGTGAATAGTGGTTGGGAACATCATCCTTTTGAAGGTTATGGTCCATACCATGGTGAGCCCAATTACTATCCACATGAATACCGGTCATACGAGCAAAATTCATATAATTCCTCTTATCTAGATGAAGCACGTAGGATACTTGAGTCAACGCGTAAGTTAACTGAGTCAACATGTGAGTTTGTTGAGACAACACGTAGGTTAGAGTTAGAGACGGAAGAAAGAATTGCTCGAATTACTCTTGATTGCCAATACATTCTTTCCAATATCACCCGTGAAAATGAGGACAATTTTATAATTAGGATGACGAGGTTAGAATTGGTAACACTTCATGTTTAGATGAGGTTCAACCATTTTCATGCTCTTATGATGATTATGATGAGGATAGTCTTTGATGAAGAATCGAAATATGTAGGCATAGTGATCAGAATTTGTTACTCAATTGAGCTTTCTGATGATAATATTTCTAGTTCAAATTCAAATAATTTTAATAATTATTCACCTATTCAAAAGGACGAGGATTTGACTAGAGATACCACCGTTTTAGACGATGTAGTATTTCCTTATGATTACGAAGTCGATGATAGTTTTGAGGAAAGAGTTTATTTTGAGAACATTGTTTTAGAGTCTAACGATTTAGAAACATTAGTCTTAGACAAAGAAGATGAACTTGTAGAGCTTTCAAATATGATGAGTGAGGATGCACCTTCAGATTATAAATTAGAAGAAGCAATTGACCATTTTCAGGATTCCGATGATCTAGAAATTAGGGAAATTGTAGATAGTCTATCTAGAGACACCCAAAACTCTAAGTTTGGGGGTGATTATAATTCTCCTTGTGCTTTACCTTTAGCTCTTGTAGATATCCCTCACTTGGGACTTGATATATGTGCCTCAACTATTGTGCCAGGTTACCTTCATACTAGTTCTCCAGAACCAAATAATGTCCAGGAAGAAGTTCAGTTGTTAGAAACCCATCCTCTGGTTGATGTGGTTTGCCCAGGCTATGATACCAAGATTGATTTTGTTTTCCCACCAAATATTTTTCAACCAATTGTGGGAACGTGTATGTTTCAGATGTGTCAATTATTAAGTTTTGAGACTAAACCTAAGTACTTTAGGAGATTATAATCGACACATTTTCCTAAAATTGCCCTTGATTTTCATCGTGGTCAATTGTGTGACTCAAATTTGATTGACTTTAAGGATCCGCAGTTATTTAGGTTATTATTATGTGCTTCTAAGTTTTTACTTGAGTATTTCCAGACTCTAATACCTAAATCGGATCTTAGCTACGAGGAAATGCAACCCATGAAAATATTTTATCTCGACCCAGTTATAGAGCTTTGAACTTTGAACCACATTTAGATGTAGTTGTCTTAAACGAGGAAACTAGACAAGGGTGTGCTTTATTTATTAATTTTTTGGCATGTTCGATTCCTTTTACTTGTGATAGCTCATTTGGTTTTGATGACCTGGATATTTCGGCTATTACTTTATGATTTTATGAGGTGACTAATCCTTTCTTACCGGATGAAGGCGTTAAACTTAGCACTTCTTGGGAGGTAACCCAACATTCATGCGACACGGTAATATCTTTCCTTATCTCTTTGCTTTAAATGGTAACAGTTTCTCCTTGTTCATGCTTTTAATTTTATCTTTAGAACATTGAGTACAATGTTAGATTTAAGTTTGGGGGTATGGGAGAAACTTTTTAGTTGCGATAATTAAACTCCAGAGCCTAGAAATTTATGCTTATTAAGGATGGCACTAACCAATCTAAGTGGATGGAAGCATTTTGGTTGTAGGAGTTGAGGAACCAATCTGATTAGATGGAAACATCTAAAGAGTCTATTCATAAAAGCACAGAGCTCAGGTGTTAGAAATAACATGATAGTTTCACCGTATCCCGTTGAGTCCTTTTCACTTTTGTTTTTATTTGTTTTGTTTTTTAAACTATGTTTATGTAAGTGATTAGGTGGGGCTCACGAATCAAGTTTTTACCAATGCTAAGGTGAATTAGAGTGATTGAGATACCAACCAAAAGTGAAGAAAAAAAAAAAGAGAGAGAAATTGAGACCAGACCATTCGACCAACCGGAATAAACTCAATAAAGTCGGCCACTAGTACCCTTGTATATGCCAGTTGTGTTGACCTAGAGTTAGGATTATCGACCACTGGTTCCCTTGTATATGCCAGTGTGTTGATATTAGTCAGACTAGTATCTTAGTCCATTAGGATAGGTTCATTTTGGAGGAGGCCTTCATACAGATATGGGAAACACCATTCACTTAGTAAACATCAAAACCATCTATGTTTTTCTCTATATCCATCTTCTTGATCTATCCATGTGATTAGTTTTGACTCCGGGTATTGATGTCCATAGTGCGACTATCTGAGTAGAGCTGTGTGACTTATATATGAATTTTAGTATGCTTGAGTGCAAACTCGTGTACATAAATTGGAATTTCGCATCAGGGTACTTCCTCTTGTAGTCAATAAGTACACCAACCAAGGAGATTCTTTAGTGCCTTCCAAGGTTCTGCGTAGATAGCTAGGGTCTAGTGTAAAGGTTTTGTGGGTATATCTCTTGTAAGCCCTCCCGAGACTATAACTCGGTCACTAGGGCCACCTAGGGGTTTAAAGGCTTATTGCATCACGCTAAATGCAATCGACGATACTGCTGGCAGTGAGTTAGGATTTTATTTTTATTTTATTTTTGCTCGAGGACTAGCAAATAATAGGTTTGGGGTATTTGATAGACGCTTTATGTGTCTATTTTAGTCTCAATTCTCTGTAATGTTAGTACTCGATTTTGCGCTTATTTTGGTATTTTATGTCTTTGTAGGTGTTTTGGAGAAATAAGCTTTGCATGGGAAAATTGGCTCGAAAAGTGGTATTTGTGCTCGTGGGAGAAAATTACTATTCGGACCCCTCATTTGGATAAGGGCACCTCAATTACTAAGGGGCTTCCACTTGTTATTTACACCAGGACACCCAAGTGCTAAAGGGAGTCCAGTATTTGGATAAGGGGAGGTCATCCTCTTTGTTTGAATTTTTGATTTTGGCGGGGAAAGTAGGTGTTGTTTAAGCGATTTAGGGTTGAAGTTTTGGACGTGATTCTACAGAGATTCAATTTGATTTTCATGGGATAGGCTGTTATGGATAACCAAAGATGGTATGGGCATTCGATTGGTGGAATTGGCTAAATCATCGAGTTTAAATAAAGCAGAGGAAGAAAGATAATATCGGCTACTGTTGATTGTTGGAAGGAATTGTGGAGAGATTTAAAGCGGATTTCTTTGTGGGTTCATTTTCGTTTGGGCTGGTTTTGATCAAGCGGGGAAGGTAGTTGGATAGTTTCGATAAAAGGGGAATAATTTCCATATTTACTCGACAATGCAGCATGGAGAGTTTCACGAGTGTACGGGTTTGTTTGGTAATTACGTGGGAATGGGAAGAGAGGATATCCTCTACTAGCCGCAACTATATCCTAGGAAAGATATTTGACAGCATATGAAGCCAACAGAGGAAAGAAAGGGAGATATTCCCCTGACTTGGTGTGAACGAAAGAGAGAAGATAATTCGAGTATTTCTCGATTTTTATTGATCTGTTTGGTATATATAGGGTGAGGAGACCTAAACGAGAGGTAGTCGAGTTTGGGGACCTAAGGAAAATTTGTAGAGCACACAAAAACCTAAGTTGCGAGAGATACGGGCGAGAGGTTGAAGAAGAACATAGAACAACACTTAATAGCGATCCGAAAACCGTGACCTATAGTTTCAAATTCTAAAGCTTTGCAACAATTTTCAACAATTATTTTTAGTTTGCAACATGACTCTGTTAGGGTTCTTTGTGTGATGAGTTACGTAACAATTATATCATTACCAACTCGATTTTCTTCAATAAAACACCTATTCAGCCATGCGTTATTATTTTGAGCGTGTTTTTGATATGAGGAGCTAAACCCCAACCTTTGGGATGACGGAGGAAGCCATATTTCATGCGTGTGGTAATTATATTTAATTCTTATATGACTTTTTGCACGGATTGTTAATTGTTTTATGGTTTTTATTGAATGGTTGTGATTTCAATTGATGGGTTATACTTAGGTTAAGTCTTTTGATATCCCATGCTTTAGATATACGATCGTTGCTTTTCAAAAAAATCTACCTTGGCAAAAAGCGAGAGTCAATATTTTATTTGAGCTATAATTGTTTGGAATAAATATATGAATCGCATGAATGAGTTTATGGTGGAATCCAGGAGTCTCAGTATCTCTCGATATTAGTGATAACTTTTTGTATATATTTTCTTTGTTTTTAGTGGTTTCTATTTTTAAGTCTGAAATCGAGTCTTTACAAGTCTAAGTTGAATGAACTTTTACTACCCCTTTCTACAACAACTTTCAAAATCACATCATGTATACGTCACAAAAGGGGGTTTTGTTTTAGATTTTTAAACAAAATAAATAAGAAAACAATTAAAGTCGAGTTGTAAGCAATAGAGAGGGATATAATCAAGGAATCCTTCTTCGTTACTAAACATTCATCAAAGTACTATATTCATCCATTCGTCATTAATCATAGATTATCACCATAGTACTATATTCTTCGTTACTAAATAGAGACAAGTTTCTGGATACACCTAATTTTTTGGGGACAGAGAAACTAATGGTTTGTTTGGCGCGCCTGGTACTTGGAGGGTGTAGCCCAATCAAAGAGAGTCAAAGACTACATTTAAATGTTCGGTATTCAATATGAATCCTGAACCCTAAACCTCTGAAGGGCTACGTCGAACACTCGCCTCTTGAGGTGTTCATTGAATGTCGTCATGTACATGCCCTGCAAACTACAACATTAAGGCATTAACTAATAGTGACCGCTTATTTCATTTATATAATCAGATAGAGTTTTATTTTATTTTCTTTAGACATCATTTTTTTTTTGCTATAAAATCTACAACTTTATTTTTGGTTTCTTTTATTATCAATTTTTTATGACTACTATTTTATTATATTTTGTTTTCTTATTAAAGTTTCATGCGTTCCAGGATGTCCCAGTTCGAGTCCCCAATGGCGTAATATTGCGAGAAATTAACATGAAAGGTAGAGTTAGTTTGCCCACCTTATGACACAATCTCGGCCCCTACCTTCGGCTCCTTTGACTAGGTTACCCATGAGGCTATTTGGTAGGCTAGCACGGCTTAACTGTTCCATTAATGTAATAGTATGTCGTTGGAGCTTAGCTTGTTAGGCTTCCAACTAGTTTCATGTAATAATCGTTATCCAATAATATAATAATATTTAGGAAATTATTAAATGATCAGTTTTAGTTTTATTTTATTATATTTATTAAATAATAAATAAATAATCAGTTTTACTTTTACTTTTTTGGTTTCTTTTATTATTAGTTTTCTAAAAAAAGGACACCACCGAAGGATTTTTATTAGTTTTCTTGTTTTTCAATTTATTATTATTGTTTTATTTTTGTTTTCTTATTAAAGTGTTTGTTTTTATTTTTTTTACATATTTTTTTTATTATTATTCTTTTTTTTAATACCTTTATCATGCAACTAAGAGATTTTATTAAGAATAAAGGTAGAGTTTTACAAGAAACTGGCGGGGAGTCTCGCACTCACCCTTCCGAATATTATTACCTATTTTATTTTGGTTTTCTTATTTTATTTTTTTTTGTCTTTCAAATTTGTATTATCACTAAAAAGAACGCGAAATTGGGGGATAAAAAAACTAATTGGGGTAGAGGAAAAGACAAAAGCTGGGCCAAATATCAAATCAGGGTCACCCCTTATCTAAGAATTTTTTTAAATCCTAATCTACCCCTCACTAATCAGGTTTAGTGGTTAATAATAATTAGTAAAAATCTTAAGTATTTGTTAAATGATTAGTGTGTATTTGTATTTGTATTTGGGTGAATGAGATAAGAGTAGAAAGATGGAATTTTTTTTGAGAGGGAACTTTTTTTGGTGAAAGTGGAGGATGATTGTGAAGAGAGAATTCTTTGCTAAGAGGTTGAAAATTTGATTTTTTTCTTTGAATCCACCATTATTTAAATTTGAAATAGCTCGGTCGGCATGGACGTAGTATGAATACAATCTTGCGACATGCGCATTCCGACATTGTATTCATACTACGTCCATCTTAGCCAACAATATCCCCATTTTGAAAGGCATCTTAGGTATTGTATTCGGTAGAAAAAACCATCTTAGGCATTTGTTGGAATTCTCGAGCATGCCGCTAGTGCTACCGGCATAGTATTTTGCTTAAATTTCTATGCCGGCACATGATGTAAAGTATCCAGGAAAACTTCAAAAAAAAATTCACTTGACTACCAGCATTCATAGATTTCTATCGAGCATGCCGGCACAGATTCTGGCATTGAATGTTAGTTACCAAGCATCCGACACCATTTTCCGGCATGGTCTTCACCAATTCGGCATGGTCTTCATCACTTACGGCGATGTAAAAAAAAAAATTATTTCTGACATGGTCTTCATCACTTAGGCATGGTCTTCATCACTTCCGAATGTAAAAAAAATAATTTGTTTTCAAAGTGAGGAGCCGACAGAGAAGGAGAAGAGAATTTGAAAGGGAGTGAGGAAAATTTCGAATTTGAAACGGAGTGGGAGTAACAAAGCCCCTAACCCTAAAAGAGATTAATAAGAGGTGAAGATGGAAATGGGGGATATGATTTTGTTTTTTGATTTTTATTTTGAGGGAAGGGTATTTTAGTATTTTTGCACCCTAAAAACACCCCTTAACAGACCCATTTGGTTGGGAGAAGTAATGCATATCCCCCGATTATTTTTTTTATCCCCCAATTTTGCGTTCTAAAAAAACTTGTTTTTATTTATATGATTTTTTATTATAATTTTCTTAATTTTTTTAATATATTCTTCTTTTCATTTATTTGTAATTTTTCTTGTAATTAAATTCAAAGTTATAATTTGATATTTGTGTTACATCCATTTTATTTTATGCCAAACACTAAATATGTAGTTCGATTGCCTTCACCATTGCGGAAGACTAAAGACATAAAAGCTACAAATAGAATGGAACAGGAAGTACATGGCAACATCAAGACTAATATTGAAGAATGCAACCACTACTTAAACTGGCTACACAACAACTACTTCAAGGTGGATAGAGTACATGCCCTAGCTGATGCAAGGAAACAACTCAAAAATTGGCATGACATAGAAGAAAAGTTACGAAAAACCAAAGCGAGAGATCGGCTATTAAAAGCCCAGGAGACCAAAATACAAATTACTTCCTGAGCTACTAAGAGTAGAATTAGAAGGAACAAGATTGATACGATGCGGGATGAAAGGAGATTGGATTACAAACTATCAAGAAGTCAAAAACTGCTTCACTACCCACTTTTCAAACATGACAACTGCTGAACCCATAAACATCTCACCAGAAATCATCAATCTCATACCCACTACCATAACCTCAGCTGACAACATTATGCTGTGAGGAACCACGACCAAAGAAATAAAGTTCATTCTATTCGAAGCATGGCTAGTGATAAAGCTCCATGACTGATGAATTCCCACAAACTTCTTCAAAACTAGCGGGAAATTATAGGAAATGACATTGTCAAAATGGTACAACATTTCTTCACCTCTGGCCACCTTCTAAAAGAAATGAATTCTACCTTCATATCCCTCATCCCAAAAATTGACAATCCTACTTCTCCAAGCCACTTTAGGCCCATCGGTCTCTGTAATACAACCTATAAAATCATATCCAAACTCATAGCCCAGATAATGAAACCTCATCTCAACAAAATCATATCCCTTTACCAATCTGCTTTTATTCTGTGGATAAAAATCGATAACATATCAATTAAGGTGTGCAGAAAAACCGAAACCTCGGATTTCACCGTATCTATCCGTAAAATCACTACACCATTTTAAGGGATTTGCAACTTTCAGTTAACAGCGGCTTTTAGGTCGGTTTACGATTTTGCGTTGCTAATTTGATTGCAAATTTTAGCACGACGGCATGTCGTTGCTAATTTTAGCAGTAGGAAGGTTGCGAATAGCAACTGTTGGATGATAAAGCGTCCAGAAGTAAGCGTGTGGTCGGGAACACTAGGGCTAGTAAATACACCCAAGTCAAAGTGTGGTCAAGTTATCTGGTTTTGTTTCCACCCAGTCGATAAATGGTGGGTTTATCTTTCATTTTTCGCTTTTCTTATCTCATTTCTCAACCACAAAAATTTTCATCTCTTTCATTGCGGATCTGCTGACTCACGAAGAACTCCATGTTCTCACTTTGCATCAATTCTAAAATTGATTATGTTATGTGAGATTGTGATGAACAGGAGCTGATGTAACAAATAGGGGATTGGAATGGAGTTTAGTTGTAACTAGAATTGATAAATAACAACTCTGGTGATGCTGTTTTAGGTCATGGAGAAGAAGAAAACTAGGGTTTGGTAGAGGAGATAGAGGAATCAGTGAGAAAATTTGAGTGGCATGGATAATTGGTGGATGTTGTAGTCTCGAATCAAAGGAAAAAGAAGATAAGGTGATTTTTTTTTTAGAAATTAGGGTTTATGTAGGAAGAATTTAGAAAATCTTTGGAAGATGAAATTGGAGTTTGAGGGAAATATTAGAGTTGGGGTTGAAGTGAATTAGAGAATAAGGTTGAAGAAAGATGAATCTGTGAGAAATCAGAGTTAGGGTTTCTGAAGTTTATTAGAGAATTGACGTGAAATTGTTAGGTATGTCAGCTAAGATCTGTTAGGGTTTTGATCTGTTTTTTATTTTTTGGAATTTGTAGGAATGGCGAAGGATACAATATTGTTGGTCGAGTCAAAGTTGAAGGTAGTAATTTATACACTATCCTTTTCTAATACATGATTTTGCTTGTGATTTTTAGATCTCTATCGGATAATTAGGTTGTTTTTTTTGAGTAATTCAGTATTTTCGCATTAGGGTATTAAGATGCAGAGTTCGTGCTACAATGCGTAATTAGTTAAAAGTCATAATTATGGATGGTTCATTTAATGTACTGAATTAGGAGATGAGATAGGATTTTTATTCAGTTCTTTAGTGTGAGGTTTTTGTTGCTTTTGTTTTTGTTGGAACTTGTGTGTAGTGACGAGGATGATGATGTTGAATGTTCTTTTGTTTTCAGAATTTCTGAGAATTAGAGATCATCTGAGTTCTCATGGGTTGAATACATGAGTATTCTTTAATCTATTTGTATATGTCACAGATGATTATTCAAACGACTTTTTGTCGGTGTATAGGCCCTGCCAGGATATCGTATGGTTAAACTAGGCTCAAATATGTAGGCCACGGCAATCACAACTTCAACTCAATGATAGCAAACTAGGGTCGATATGTGAGGCCTTTGTTTGTTTCACTAGTCATGATGTTTTATATAGTCAATTCTATGGTTAAGGGTTAGGTAGAATATATTTTCTTGGTAAACTTAAAGTTAGTGGTGATGTGCTTAATTTTGTGGTCCTTTTAAGTGTCTTATTGTGCAAGATCTTAGGAATTGATTGGTTAAGGAATAAAAGAAGTTTGTAAATAGTAATGTATCATAATAGAGATTGAGGATATAGCCAATGCAAATGTGGAATTTTTAAATCGATGTTTTAAAGGATTATCGCAGCCAAACAACTTCTGTACCACGTATTTCTATTATGCAATTTGGCCCTGAAATAATGAAAATCTTACTTATCTTTTTCATAGCATTCACGCTCTACTAAATGATTATGTAATTGGTGATAATCTTCAATCTTAAACTGATAATTGTTACTTGAATTTGGCCTACTGGTTCTTCTTGGTTTACTGATGTTTTTATATGACAGGTATGGGAGCAAAAGGCTCTGGTATTCTTGGAAAATTATCAAATGCCAAAGTCATGCTTAATGTTTTTATTTGTATCCTATCATCTTTAGATCTTTACGCCTGCATGATTACATTAAATCAATACTTTTGGGACTGCAATACCATGTGAATTCTATCCTTAGGAAAGTCTCTTTTTTTTCAAAGTAGTTTTAATATTAAACTTTTCTCATCAGAATTATACATTGACACGTATGTGGTGCACATTCATAATGTTTCACCCACTTTGGTGAACGTGAATCAGAGATAAATGGTACCTTACCCACTAATTTAACCAAGCAAAATTTGGTGTTTGCCGATGCGACAATATTTAAAAAGAATATGTACGGTTTGTCAACTCGTGAAGTATTTCTTAACTAGTTACACTTATAGCCACAATGTTCATTTGGAACTCATCTAGTGAGTTGCGTACATTGGTTTTTTTCTTTTCACTAGGTAAAGGTTTATCTTGTCAAACACATTACCTTAATTTCAAATTTTTATTGCATGATAGTATATCTCTTATGAACCCCTTTGGATTGTTGCGTTTATGTAAATATAGTCCACATATTATCAAGTTTATGCTTTTTCTTATTTTTTAACACTGGTATAATGATGATATGCAGATTCATCTTTTTGATCTCACGGGGGATGTTTGCTTCAAAGAATCTGACACCATCTCAGCCGGAGATCGTCCTACCATTATTGATACAGGTATACTCATTGGGTTTGGGACTTTGGAGACTAGGACATAGCTTCAAAATAATAATTTCGGAACTTAAATCCAGCTCAAGTTGTCCCAAAATAATAATTGAGTTTCTTAATTATTCACGAGGGCATGGGCAATCAAGTACATTTCAGTCTGTGTTTTACGAGTTCATGTTGGCTATTCTTAATTATCAATGAGTAGAGTTTTATAATTTTGTTGCAGTTGTTTGTGGGCATTTGCTCGCCAGATCGAGACTCTAGCGTAGCTACATGATTCGGGGACATTCTACTCTTGTTGGACCTGTATGATCGAACTTTTGCAAAGCAGCTAAGAAACGGGTATATGCTTCTTTAAGTTTCTAGGTAGAAATATCACATGTGTTTTCTTCATCCATTGCCTTTCATTTCTTCTTATTTTCAAGTTAGATACAAGTATCAATCGGTTGGTTCAAAAGTAAAGTGGAAAAATAACAAGTTAAATAGTTGGTGAATGGGAATTATTTCTCTTTTGTCTAGTGCATAATCTTCACTTTTCTATATAATCTTTTTTTTTTTGACTTTCTGTAATTGCCTAACTATGTTGTTTAGGGTAAAGCAGCTTCTATCGATATCCACCATGCTCCCCACTAACAAAAACGAAGATTTGGTATGTGAAATGCAGTACCTTTTTCTATTATGTGTAATGTTTATACGCCAAGGTCGTAATATTCAGTTTTCTATATAGTCGTTCAATAAACTTATATCGGGAGGTATTTTAAAGATAAGGTCTTGATGTTGGATTCCCTCGGCCGCCCTATAACCACCTTGTCAAAAACACCTTAGATTTTGTACTATATACTGATGGGTGTTCACCCATTCCTAGATGGGATTAGCCGAACAATTCTTGCTGGGCAGAATTTTTTTTTTTTTTTTTATTAATCTGCTCTTTCATTGTTATTTTGCAAGGTTGAACTGTTCATTATGTCAATGAATTAACTTGTTCATTGTTATTTATCTATTCGGGGTCTTAGGTTTTTTTGGGTTGAACACACTCAATGGAGCAGTGTTACACGTGATCATTACGCGCGGTGCCTTGGGATCTCAAAGTTCGGCGCTCTTATTCGTTGCACAGATCGACAAAACTATGTCATCTATGGTTGGGATTCTTGGGAACTTGGTACAAACTCCTCTCTCTCCCACTATGATTCGCATTGTAGGAAAACTTGACTGAAGTTTGAAATGAGATCAGAAATTAGGGTTGGAGAACAAAGCAGCATCCATTAGGTCCCTTAGGTACTGCCAAGATTGTAAGTTTATGTAGTATCTTCTTATAGTGATTTAAGTTGGAAGAACTTAGGAATTTCGTAACTTTACATGAACTGAACTTAGGAATGAATGTATGTTGAATCAATAGTTTAAGTTAGAAGATCTGCTAGATGTGTACACTAGTTTGTTGTGATACTTGGAACACATTTGTATCAAATACTTACTTTTTGTTAAAATCAATTGAAGAATCCATTTTCATAATTTCTGTTGTTAACTTCAATTGAATAATTATTTTTCATAATGGTAAATGTGGAAATGAAAGTGAATGAATGTGTAAAAGTTTGTATTTTGTGGAATCTTTGAATATGGTAAATGTGGGGTAAATATGGGGAATGGATTTTGACGAGGTCAATTGATCCACTGAGCTTTTTTTTTGTTGCAAAAGATTAGCGTCGATGTTATTGCTAATTGGGAACCCGAGAACCAATAAATTAGAACCCGGAACCATAGTTCCGGGTAGGGGTATTCTGTAATTAGAAATAGCTTAGCAGCGGCAGACCTTGGTTGCGAATAAACAAAATCATGGCGGCGCGATCATTGCCGAATCTCCGTTCTTGACCAAGAATAGGCCGCAGCGGAGCTTATCCCGTTGAAAAAGCTGCAACAAGTGTTTTGAAGCGTCAACTGCCGTTGTGACCCGTCGACAACGTCGGCTCCGTTGCTAATTCCTAAAAATGGTGTAGTGAATTACGGGTGAAACCCAGTCCGCACGATCATTGGGCCGGACACGGGTGGGAATATCAAATCCGCATGCGGTGCGGTTGCGGTTGGACAATGGCAGCGGATTTACACTTAAGTAGGATAGGAAGGGGAATTTGATAGAAATATTAAGGATAGGATGGGAAGTATATGTTTATATATAAACATCTTTATCTTTCTCAAACCTAATTCACACTCATTGCTACTATTGTTCTCTCTTCCAATCTTGTAAAGAATTGACTGTAGATGCTCTATTCGCCCTTAGTCAAGTATAGTCAACTGACGAAATTGAGAAAGAGAGGCGATTGACTAGCTCATGAAACAGATGGATGTCACAAACGGTTTATACGACTACGAAGTTGTTTGAAAAAGCTCCAAACTGAATATTGCTTTTCTATTTTTTGATCATATCTCTGTGATTTTTTGATCACTCTTACGAGTTGATTCCTTTTTATGTTCTTAGTTGAAGTTTTAATGGATTGTTTTTATTTTTAGATTAACTTGTAGAAGTAATCTGAGTTTCTCTTTTTTACATTCTATCTCATGCAATTTTTTTCAAACTATCTTTGTTGATTTATTTGCTAATGGGTTTTTAACTTTTTGGCAGATCTCCTGGTTGATTTTGTGCAATCTTCAGTCGTGAACACTAGTAGTGGTGAAATCTCCATTGATTCTATCTCTCGTTTATCGCAGTAGTGCTTGCTCTCCGATAGTCGTATTGTTTCTATCCATCATTGTGTTGCAAAAAGTCGTTTTTGGTTCCAACTCCAAAGTTTCATTAGATCATTTTGGCTTCTCTGTTCATCAAGATTAATCATGAAGATTAATCATCATCATCTCTATATTTTTCCATGGATTGGTATATTCAACAAGATGGTCAATAGTCAGTTTCAATTCCGTTACTATTTTTGGAATGATTTCCCTCCTTGTGACATTCAAAAAATAGTCAATCCTTTAATTCCGTTAATCAAGCAAAACAGTTGGCAAAGGCAATATTTTAAGGAACAAAAATATTCTGGTTATTCTCAGTCCTTCTATAATCCAATAAGATATCCTACATTTATTCAAAACCCTATTTTTTCCAAACCTTATATACAACAGCAGATTCGGTCTAGGAAAACATATTGTTCTCAGAGAAAAATCGCAAACAATACTATGGAGGAGCTATCTCAGAGTATGGAAGTAGCTAATATTGGTGCGGGTCCTTCAAGACGAATCCGTAGAGCTATCACCTCAGCAAAGGTGGTGAAAGATGCAGCAGATGAATGGATGTATAGTTTACTTGGTAAACTCATCTCTAAAGATCCTCAAAATCATGAAAAGGTTAAGGAGGAAGTTAACATGAGATGGAAGTGTTACCGGCGTTTTGAGATTATCTCTAAAGGAACTAATCTCTTTGTTTTCAGATTTGAGAGAAAAGAAGCTTATGATAGTGTGGTTGCCAATGCACCATGGTCGATGCTAGGATTTCTTTTGAGTCTTCAAAAATATGACTCTAACTTACCATTAGAAGACTATAAATTTATTAGTCAAGTATGGTGTGTAAAGCTTCGAAATCTTAAGCAGATTATCTTAAATGAAAGACTACTGCAGGATATATGCTTGGATATTGGAAAAAGAGTGATTCCGGAAGGAAGAAGACGAATGCCTAGAGGACATGTTACCAACACGGTATACATTGAAGTTAAACTGAAAGAACCATTAAGAAGAGGTGGTTGGTTGGAAGCTCCTAATGGGGAAAAAGTCTGGGTAATTTACCACTTCGATATGCAACCATATGAAATATGTACTAAATGCTGGGTAGTAGAGCATGTTGAAGAAAATTGCATGCGCTTACAACAAGAACACAGGGTTGAAGCAATGGCTGAGACGGAACTTGCAGAATATAGTCAAACAGAAGAGGGCAGACAATTTTTGGGTGCCTATATCCTAGACACAGAAGCAACTAGCCTTGTTAATACTATAGTTGGGTCATCTACAAGCATGTCTAATGCTCACTCTGAAATAGATGATAATGGAGATGGAGATCCAAGGAAAAATAAGAGAGTTAGAGATGAGGAAAATCCAAGTTCTGAAGTCATTCTTCAATCTAATAATACCACCCATACTAATCCAATTTTTCAGAGTGATGAAACTATGAGTGAGAATGCAGCATCTGATGAGAATAGATCTATGATGGATCTACACATGGAATATCAACACAATGATGGAAGTTTGAGAGCAACTGATAACGCAGCTTTTCAGAATGGAGGATTGGTTGCACAAAATCATCAGGAGGGAGCGTCCAATTATCAGGTTCCTTTCAAAACCCTAATTTTATTTCCCAATTTCCTTTTTAGGTCTTTTTTTATATATCCAATTTTAGGTCTTTCTGTTTCTAGAAATTTATCTTTGCTATTGGGTTTTAATCTTACTTTAGATTTTATTTCTTGTAGTGTTAAGCATCTTCACTTGTTCTGTGATAGATTAGTTTTTGATTTCACTTTGAACATGAAGTTTATTTCCTGGAATGTGCAAGGATTTGGAAACAAAGACACTAGAAGCCACTTAAGAGACTTAGTGAACATTAATGATCCTGATGTCATTTTTTTATGTGAAACAAAAACTTGTTTCAAAAAGATATCATCTTTTATCAAACCTCTAAAGTACCCAAATTTCTTTGTTGTTGATTCCATTGGTTTATCTGGTGGCCTTTGTCTTCTGTGGAAAGATGGTCTGAGTCTAGAGATAATTAGTTCCAATTTAAATGTGATAAACTGTTTATTTCAGTTTGATGGCAGAACTAAAGTTGCTTTCTCTTGTATGTATGGTGCTTTAGCTAATGGAAATAGAGCTGCTCAGTGGGACTTTGTTATGCAATTTAGATTATCTACTTCTCTTCCTTGGATCCTTCTAGGAGACATGAATTTCATTTTGAGCAATAGAGAAAAAATTGGTGGGAATACTCATACTCAAACTTCTTTAGACATTGCTAGAGACTTTGTTAATGCTTTGGGTGTTCATGATATGAGTTTTTCAGGGAATCTTTTCACTTGGACAAATAGGAGACATGGACCTGAACTAATACAGGAAAGGTTAGATAGATTTCTAGGGGATGAAAGTTGGTTTAATTTCTTCCCTGATTCCCATGTTTATCATCTTGCTCCCATAGCTAGTGACCATAGTCCAATTGTCCTCACTAGTTCTAGAAGCACAGGTACTATTAAGAGACCTAATAGATTTAATAAATGTTGGCTTAGAGATTCTTCTTGTAAGTCTGTTGTTGCTGCCAACTGGAAATCTCTAAATAATGGTTCTGCTGCCTTCAGACACAAAAATTCTCTTAAACAGGTTAGATTTGCCCTTAGAGACTGGAATCTTAATAGTTTTGGGAATATCCAATATAACTTAAAGAATACCAAAGGCCAAATTGAAACTCTGTACTCTCAAGGAATTGTTGATACTAGTAATCCTAGACTAGCACACCTTAATAAACAATTGATTTATTGGCAACAGGTGGAACATGATTACTGGAATCAAAGAGGCAAAGATGACTTAATCAGACTTGATGATAGGAATACTAATTATTTTCATTCTAGAGCCAACTTTAGAAGGAAAAAAACTTATATTGAGTCTCTTAGGGATAATTCTGGGTTTTGGTTAACTAATAAAAATGATATAGCAAACCATCTAAAAAATCACTTTTCTACTATTAGTAGAACTAGTAATCCCAGTCTTACCAACAATATCTTTGATTGTGTGCGTACTTGTGTTACTGAGGCTGATAATGCTTGTCTTATGAGACTTCCTACTAGTGATGAAATTAAAAAGGTTGTTTTTGATATGAAACCATGGACTTCCCCAGGCCCTGATGGGTTTCCACCTGGTTTCTATCAAACTATGTGGGATATTGTGGGTGAAGATACTGTCAATATGGTCATTAGTTTTTTCCAAGGTAAATATCTCCTTAAAGAAAACAACCATAATTTTATTTCTTTGATCCCTAAGGTTGATTGTCCTAATGCTGCTAGTGATTTCAGACCTATAAGTTTGTGTAATACATCTTATAAAATAATTTCTAAATTATTAGCAAATAGGATGAAACCTTTGCTAGATAAGATTATTACTCCTTACCAAGCTGCATTTGTTCAAGGAAGACTCATGACTGATAACATCATCATTGCTCATGAATTGGTTGATACTATTGAAAAACACAGGTCCAAAAAAGGTTTAATGGCTTTGAAACTTGATATGTCAAAAGCTTTTGATAGGATAGAATGGAAATTCTTATATGATTGTCTTAAAACTTTAGGATTTCGTGATGATCGGGTGTCACTTAATTAACCAATGTGTCTCTACTGCTTCCTCTTCAGTTTTGCTTAATGGTGCCCCAGGTGATCAATATTGGCCTAGCAGAGGGTTGAGACAGGGAGATCCCCTGTCCCCATACCTTTTTATATTGTGTATGGATGTTCTTTCTAAAAATCTGTTAGATGCTGAAACCAAAAATTGTATCAAAGGTATAAAAGTAACTCCTTCGCTCCCCGCAATTACTCACCTATTTTTTCGGATGACCGCTTAATTTTTATGAAGGCCAATGCCAAGGAGGTGAGATATTTAAATAATATTCTAGATAATTTTAGTAAGGCCTCTGGCCAAGCTATTAATTTTGACAAATCTTCAATGGCTTTTAGCAAAAAAACAGATAGTCATGAGAAGCAGACAATTACTCAGATCCTAAATATTAAGAACATGGCTCTGCAAGATAAGTATCTAGGAGTCCCTCTCTTGTTGCAGCAAGATAAGAGTCAATCCTTCTTAGGTATGTTATCTAAGTTTGATGGTAGATTATCCATGTGGAAATCAAAGCATTTTAATCAACCAGGTAGAAGCTATTTTCTTTCCCAAAGCTGTTTTAGGTTCTATAGCTACTCATCGATGGTTTGTGTTTCCAATGCCCAAAAAAATCACCGATAAGATAGATAGCATTCAAAGGAAATTCTTCTGGAACAAAGACAATAATGGTAGGAAGTGGTTTCCTAAATCCTGGGATGTTGTGGCTAGCCCTAAATATTTAGGTGGTTTAAACATTAGGAAAACATATGAATTTAACAGGGCTCTTCTTACTAAGCTTGCCTGGAGGCTAGTCAATGAACAAGATGCTTTATGGGTTAAAATTATGGCACACAAATACTTCCCTGCCGTTAACCCTTTGTCTGATGCTATAAGTTCAAATGGCTCCTGGATTTGGAGGGGAATCTGTGAAGGTTTAGAAATAGTTAAAAAACATTCTTGCTGGGAAGTAGCAGATGGTAGGGATATCAATATTTGGAAGGATGTGTGGGTTCCTAGTCTAGGAAAACATGTCCCTAGTGCTATGTCTTCTAGTTTAATGTCTACAGTTTCCCAACTTATAGATATTGATACTAGAAATTGGGATATTAATATGTTGAAAGCTCTTTTCACATCTGATGTTGTTGATCAGATATTGAAGATTAAATTACCAATGCAAGGTAAAGATCAACTTAGATGGTTAGGCACTAGAAATGGTAGTTTTACTGTTAAATCTGCCTACAATATTTTACTACATGAATCTCAATATATTCAATCTGTTCAAAACTCTGGTGGTACTCTATTTCCTTGGAGGAAACTATGGAAAGTTCAACTGCCCCCTAAAGTTCTTCACTTTATCTGGAGAATAATGCATAATTGTGTTGCAACTAGAGATAAACTTCATAAAGTTGTTGCTAACATTGATCCTCTATGTCCCCTGTGTAAATCTAATGATGAAACTTGTCAGCATTTGTTACTGGATTGCCCTATATCTCAAAGGTTATGGTTTGCACTTGATCATTCTTTAGTAGGTTTAAATGCACATACTAATCTTCTTTGTCGGCTATCCCCGATTTATTCAATGCTAATAATTTCTGGGACAGTGGAATGCAGGCAAGAATAAGGTATATTTGCTGTGTACTTTGGTGGATTTGGAAGCATAGATGTGCAGTTGTCTTTGACAAAATGCAATTTAACCCAACCACTTTCATTTATACTGTTAAAGAATTTATAAATGATTGTGAACATGCTATTTTACCAGTAACAAGAGAAGCTGTAGAACAGAACCCTGTTAAGTGGCAACCACCAGCAGAGCTCTATTTGAAACTAAACTTTGATGCCTCCTTCATTTCTGCTGAACAACCAATGGGTTTTGGACTAATCATTCGTGATGACACAGGTGCCTTCATTGAAGCCAAGGGAGGGATCAACAAAGCCGTAGATGAGGAGCAGGCGGAGGCTGTTGCAGTTTTAGAGGCACTGACATGGGCTAAAGGAAAGGACATACAAAATCTGGTGCTTGAAGGAGACAGCCTTAATGTAATAAATGCTATTAATGGCATTGTTGGCTCAATAAATTGGACCACAAATAGTGTGGTTCAAGATTGTATTTCTATTCTCAAAACTTATTCTAGTTGGTCTTGTTGTTATGTTAAAAGAGAAGCTAATCAGGTAGCGGATTCTCTAGCGAAGAAGTCAAGAACAAACAATATCTCTTTAAGCTATGATTATCCACCAGAATTCTTATTAGGAAATCTGGAGAAGGATAAAGTCATGTAATACCTTGCTTTTTCCTAATAAAGTTCTATTTCCAATCAAAAAAAAAAAAAAAAAAAAATCTTGTAAAGAATTATTGAACCAGCTGAAAGATCTTAAAGCTGAACAAACTCTCTAAGATCTTAAAGATCTTTACTTCGTCTTGCTAAGGTTATTGGTGGTGCTTCTAACAAACTCTCCAAGATGTATGTATATTTTGAATCTTTGATTGATGTTGCAGAAATTAGGTTTTTGGTTTTTTATTTTGTTTAATTTGTTGGACTAAATAGGGGTTATGTGTTGAATTTATGGGTGATGTAGCAAAGTAGTGAGGTTATCGATTGCTCAAGTATTGACAGTGATATCTCAGAAGCAGAAATGATCCCTTAGGGATGCTAGAACAAGAATTTTTTGCCACTTGATCTTCGTCCTAAGAAAACTAGAACTATCCATAGGCGTCTAACTAAGCACCAGGTATGTGATTTTAATCATTTTCTGTTTGGTTAATTTCTGTTATTTTTCACATGGAAAATGAAATTATGATGTGTTTTATTTGAGCATTACGTTACTACAAGTGTTTATATGGTTAGATGATAGTAAAAATTGTATGTCAATGCTAGTAGGAGGAAATTGAAGATTGAACAATTTGGAAATGTTGATCAATTGTGTCAAAAATGGGGTTCACCATCATCAATTTCAGCAACATGTTTTTGTTTGTATATCAAGATGTGGCTTTCACTGCATAACTTGCATCTCTCGACACTAACAAAGACACTGTAATATTCATTAGTTGTTCTCATATTCATGTTTGGACGAATAACAACTTTTGCGATACATTGTGAAGACTCCCAACTACACAACTAGCTAATATCAGTATCTCACTACTTAAACATTACGCCTAGACTTGCCCATTCATGATTGGGTAGTAAGTCTCACCTTGCTGGATGAGTTATTTTTTTTTTGATAAACGTAACAACAATTCATTTGTTGTCCTTGCTGTGTTATGTACTTTAAATTAAGCTAGCCTTTTGATAAACTTAAACATTAGTGTTATGTACTTTAAATTAAGCTAGCCTTTTGATTTAATTTGTTGTCCTTGATGTGTTTATTTACCTAATGTGTTCAATTTTTAAGTTGTTATTCTAAAAATCTGCATATCTGGAAATGGAAAGATCAAATTGTTTACAATCACTGCTGCTAATCTAAACCTTGTTGTGATCCCAACTGCCATGATATCAATGTGCTGGTTGGAGATGCGAGATAACTATAGGGAGCATTAGTATATATGGGTGGCAGAAAGTTTTACTAGTAATTTTGGTCCTTCCGAGACCTTGGGATAGTTTGTTTAATATTTAGATCAAAAGCACGCCACTGTCCTGTGCATGTATTCATGCTGATCCAAATTCACATATCCAACAATTTTTGGCTTTTTTGCTCTTAGAGGAATGTTTTAGTGTATGTATGACCAATAACCCATTAGTGTATGTTTTAGTATATGATCACAGTTCAACGTTATCTAATTGCAAACATTATAAGAAATGTAATCCAGTGCTTGTCATTTCACGGAACTCTTAAATACTTGCTAGTTTCATTGGTAACGAATTGTTTGTAGCTTTGAATATTGCAATAGTCTATTAGTACAATTGGTACTTGTTATATGAATTTTGTACTGTGTGGTAAGTGTTGTTGCTTTAAGTTTGTCCAGCGAACATGTGACGAGTTTTTTCAATATTCTGGTGGTATGGTGTGAAACAGTGGGTATCTTTATATGAACTTGATATCGGTTTTTGTTGAACCTTTCATTTTGTTTC
>JAJJWW010005899.1:0-13242 GCA_023531295.1 Papaver armeniacum
AGTTTCTCTTTCTCAATCGATTTCATTTACTCGATTTTTCCTACACCGAAAGTGAAAGACCATGGATCTTTCGTAGATCGAGAGAAATCGAGAGAGTAAAAGATATGGGTCGGTGACTGAGAGAAGTAGAGATGCTGTTTCACACAGAGAGAGGCGCAACCCTGAAGAAATCGATGTGTTGATTGAGAGTTGTTGTTGGTGGCGTTGTCGATCTAAAAAATCAGATGCAAGTGTTGTCGAGTGAGATGGAGCAGCGATGAAATGAGTTTGAGTCGCGGTGGTTGTTGTTTAGATTGAATTCAGGGTTATAAGAGATGGATTGGGTTTGAGTCTAATGGCAGAAATTGAACGCAGGGAAATCAAGCTGGTGGAGTCGGTGAACGATTAGAAGAACTAGAGAGAAGAAATCAAGATGGGTTCGACCAAGAAGAAATGGAAAGGTCTTTATTCTTTGTGAAGAAAGTGAAACCAAGAACAAACAGAAAGGAGTTTTGGTGATTTGGTTTTAACACTTGTTGCCTCGAGAGATGGGTTCAAGATGAAGAACAGATGGGTTGTAGTTGTAATTGGGGGTTTTTACTTTCGGTTCTGGGATGTCGATTGTACTGAGTTGCTACTGAGAAGAGTTGCAAATATAGGGAAGAGTTTGATGTTGTTAACGGGCTGAGATCGAGAAGGAATTGTTGCTGCCGATTCTATTGAGACTGGGTTTGAGCGAGATTGTTACAGATATGGGTTTGTGGTGGTCTGAGGTGTTGATGCTCCTAGCATCGATGGCGAAATCTTTGTAATGTGAATGTTGATGGCATGGTTGCCGATGAAGGCTGGTCTGGGATTGAATGGTTTTGCAGGATGCAGCTGGTTGTGGAGTTATGTCAGTGAGATGGCTTGTAGTGGTGCTAATTGCAGGTTGGCTTGAGCTGTGAACTGTTTGGCATTGCAGCTGTTAGAAATGGAGTTAGTCGATGCTGTTAAACTACACGTGATGGTATTGCTCAAGTAGATGAATGTTAGGGTGCAGCTGTATTAAGACAGGGATGACTCAAAGCGGTTGCTGGTGATTTTCAAGGCTCTGATGGTGTTTGAGTTGTGGAGAAAATGTTGCAGGCTCAACTATATCTTCTTGGTGGTATAAGAAAGTGATAGAGCATCTTGTTGTTGTCAGAGGTTGTGATGGAGTTGGAAATGCAGGGAAGGATGGAATGAATGTGCTCAACTAGATGTATGCTAGGATTTTAACAGGTGAAGAATGGAAGGCCTGAAAATTGGCTGGGATGTCCTGTAAACAGGCAAACTCTGTCAGATTTTCCTACAGGAGAGTCAACTCAGTACTGGCCGATCCAGCAACCAGTCCAACTCAGCTGAGTAAGACTATTCAGCTAACTAAGCAGCTGACTCGCTGCTGACTCAGTGACTGACTCATTCCTTTCCCTTGACCGTTGACTGACGGTTTGACCACTTTGACCGTTAGTCCTAACGGTGGACTGACGGAATATTCGTCGAATATTCCCGAGCGGAGAGAAATTTTCAGTGGCCACGTGACGGATTCCGGTCAAATTCGGCCATAATACCAGTTTTCCGGCGAGCCAAAATTCCAGAATTTTCTATGGACTTCTCTCATGGGTGTGAAGACTTGGACTAGGAATTGGATGGAGAATTGGGCTCAAATTTGGAAAGAGAAGATGGAAGAAGAGAAAGACTTGAATTTGAAATTGAATTGCTAAAGGAAAAGGATTCTATTCCTTGGAAGATTTTGAGAATATTGAAGCCTATAAATAGAGAAGTTTTCTACATCTTTTTGATACACCTCTCTGCCACACACAACACTTGTGTTTTTGCTTGCTTTTCTAAGATTCTTTCTTCTTAATTATTGGTGTGAACTTGAAAACTCTTTTAATAATTATTATTTGTGTGAATTTCAAAAGCATGAGTAGCTAATTTTCTTATTGATTGAGGATGAATTCTTAGTTCTTAACATGGTTTGAGTTTTGTTTCAATTCTATCTTGAGGTTTTTCACATGATTATCGATTGTTTTTACTAATAGGAATGTTTAGTCATTCATGATTGATTGATAGATTGTTTGGAGTGCACGCTAAATTGATTTGTTAATTTGATCTAAAGCTAGTGAAAGTTAGGGGATAAGAATCGTTTTCTTGACTCTTTACATAAGTAGCAAACACGAGACCTGTGGAGGGATTCAGGAGTAATTGTGTGTGAAAACAACGTTAGCAAGTAGACCTTTGATCTAAGAATCTAACTACTAATATTGACCTAATAAGTTCATAAATCTTAATGCGTTTATTTAAATTATATCTAGAGTGATCTACTACTAGGTGGTTTGTAACAGAATCCTAGAGGTCGAGAACTTCCGTGTCCGTGATACAAGGGATTTAGGTTTAGCAATTGATCTATTTGTTTTTACCTACGGTTGGTGATAACTGCGGACTAATAACAAGTAGAAAAGAACATAACTTGATTCATTGTTTTGCAAACGGGAAGAATGATTCCTTTGATCTTGTCTCTCTTATTGCTTTTCTAACTTTATCTTTAATTGCTTTGTTTATTTTTTTGCTTTTTACACCCCCTTTCGTGACAATTTTTACAACTAGAATCTCTTGCTCTCGTGGGAACGAACTTGACTTCCATTATATTATTTTTAATTGGAGTGGAAATAAGATTTTAATTTGATTGCACCTACGACACGCATGGATTCTACGCATTTCTCGATGGGTAAGGGGTTGGTGATGATGCACGCCCAACTCATTATTCTTGATTCGGTTGCATGGAGAAGTTGTTCCATATCTTCTCGCGACGAAGTTAGGCTGATTTCTTTCAACAGGATTCTAGCGAGCTTCCTCATCCGCGAGGGCGTGTTCGCCGAGGAATGTGGCGTCGGGGTTGGATACGTTCTCACGGCTGAGGACGCGAATCACGTGGGTCCTTTCTCAGGGTCTTGAGAAAAACGAGTACCTCCTTCTGCGTTGAAACCATATTCGTATGGGCTCTGGCGAGCATCTCCTGTCATTCCATCAAATCCGATGGTGACATAAAGACGATTTCCTCTGGTCCCTCTGGTCTCTCGCCCCGTCGGCGGGGTAGTTGGAGCCTTAGTTGTGGTCGGAGGCGCCATGCTAGACGAAGCATTAGGGGCCGTAGCGGCGGCTCTGGCCCTGGTGGTTGGCGTGACACCCGAAGATATATTTTCGTTGCCGTGATTAGAGGGTTGTGCAGAGACACTAGAGGAGGCAACGCTCTGCCCTCGGGTGATTGGGTGTTACGCTTGAGGGAGTGCATTCTGATGTTACTGTAGTAGTCGGGTGATGCAACAACGTTATTGGGAGAGACGCTAACATCGGGGGTGTGTTCTCAGGCTGGTATTCTCGGGCTCGCCTCCGGATCTCGAGTTCCACCATGTTGGGATTTGACGTTCGGGAAACGCAAATGGGAGTCGAAGTTGGTATTATGAATCGATAGATCAATCCTCCAGCTGTGGTCGCCAATTATTTTGGCGGGTAAAAATCGTTTCCGCCAATTTTGGTAAATCGGTAGGTGAGTGAGAAACTGGTTTAAACCCTAAACAAATGTCTTTTGCACATGAGCACTTTTAGATTCGAGAGATCAATGCAACAAATCGCCTAAACCAAGAAATGGTCGTTCCAGACTTGTTTCGGTAACAAAGTGAGGAGAAGGGTTGATTTGAGGAGGGAAGCAAAGAAAGGTGTTGAGACCAGAAAATTGGAAGAGTAGTGTCTCGACTTGTATCGAAAGTGAGCTTAGGAAGCTTGCAAAGAGATGAAAGCTTTTTGGAGAGCTTGCAAAGTTGCCTTTCCGAGAGTGTTGTATTTTTCTCCGACTGAGACTTGTTGTCTGGGTGGAAATAGGTAAGACCTATTTATACAAGTCGAGATTGAAACGCACTGCCTCATGAAGGAAAGAGTAAAGGGTGAAATAATGGAGGAGGTGGTAACCGCAGGTGTTTATAGGTGAAAACGTTTTCACCATTATTTCCTCATTTATTTGACCGCTTTATTCCTATTCACGCTTTATTAATGTGAGCGAGTGTACGTTGCAAGCTGTGACGCCAAACCAAGACCCCGGGAAGGCATCCCCGCCTTTTGTGTTGATGTCTCAGTGTTGGTTGCACCCCTGAGTGCAAGTGATGCCGCTAGGGGGCGCGTGTGGCATGTGCCAATGGCATGTCGCGAATGCCTTTTGTTGCGGGTTGCCTCGGCGCAAGTGGCAATGCCAGAGCTGCTAGTGGCGTGTGTGGCATGTGCAAATGGCATGTGGAATGCCTTGGTAGTAGGTTGTACGTTGATTTGAAGTGGCAATGCATAGAGCCGCTAGTGGCGTGTGTTGCATGTGCTGATCGGCGCCAGATGGCCAAGTTGGCCCTAGGTTGCACGGCATATGTTGGGCTTCCAAGCGTGCGTGTTTGGCATGTTCCAATGGCATGCGTGGCCAATTTGGATCATGGCCCTGGGTAAGAAAAGCTACCAAATGCCGAGTGTTGGCATGTGCCAATGGCATGCTCGGCATTAGGGCCACGCCGGGTGAGAAAAGCTACCAACGAGCGTGTTGGCATGTATCAATGGCATGCTTGCCCATTAGGCCATGCCTTTGGTGAGAAAAAGCTACCAGCGAGCGTAGGCATGTGCCAATGGCATGTTTGGCCATTAGGCCACGCCCCGTGGAGAAAAGCTACCAATGAGCGTGTTAGCATGTGCCAATGGCATGCCGCCATTGTGTGGCCACGCCCGGTGAGAAAAGCTACCAAATAGCGTGTTGGCATGTGCCAATGGAATGCTTATCCATTAGGGCCATTCCTTGGTGAGAAAGCTACCTGGCCGAGCGTGTTGGCATGTGCCAATGGCATGCTGGCCATTAGGGCCACACCTGGTGAGAAAAGCTACCAATGACGTGTTGGCATGTGCCAATGGCATGCTTGGCCATTAGAGGCCACATACTGGGTGAGAAAAGCTACCCGAGCGTGTTGGCATGTGCCAATGGCATGCGTGGCCATTTGGCCTAGGTTGCACGGTTTGCAAGCCTAGGTGCGGGCGCTACTTTGGCATGGCGCGGTTAGGCCAAGGTAAGTGTTTGGCAGCGTGGCGTGCCCAATGTAAACAGCTAGGCCAAGACGGATGTGTTTGCCATGGCGCGGCTAGCTTGGGCAAGGTGTGGCGGCATGATTTTGCCATTGGCACGCGGAGGTGCGCTTAGCATGGCTGGGACATGCTTTGCTGCACATGGTCACGATTTGCCATTGGCCTGAGGTGCGGCTTAGCTTGGGCTAGGTGCTGTCGGCATGATTTGCCATTACATAAGGTGCGGCTAGCATGATTGGCATGCTTGGGCCATTTGGTGGTCGCATGATTTTCCATTGCATGAGGCGAGTTCGGGCTAGGGTGTGGATGGCATGATTTTCCATCGGGTACGAGGTGCATTTAGCTTGGGCTAGGGGCGCGGGTCGGGCATGATTTTCCATTGGCACGGAGGTGCGGCTAGCATGGTTGGCATGCTTTTGCGCGCGTTGGTGTGACTAGCATAGGTGGGGCCAAGGCAGAGTGCGTTTGGCATGGCTGCTAGCTTGGGCTAGGTGTGGTGGCATGATTTGCCATTGGCACGGAGGGGCATTTGGGTTTTGTTCGTTGTAACCCTAATTTGAAAAAATACCCCTATTTAATTACTGACTACATGCATTAAATATTCTAATAAATGTGTCATCGGTGACATTAGGTTATTTGGGGTTTTACGATTTTACCCTTTGTTTAAAATCCACCATCAACAGCTGCGTTACTCCATGCCTTCGCTGCCAAATGCCTTCGAACTTCCACATAACTCTCAACTGCAAACTCGACTATGCCACCAACTCTTCTATTTGCTTCTTTCACTTTCAACATCTTCTATTGCATATTTTGGCTTAATATGTTATGTAGCATCTTCCACGCGAACTAGCTTTACTTTGAACGAAAGAGGAAAGACCTTTCACTTCAAATACCCTCTTTCACTACTACCTTACATAGAGAGACTTAATTTCCAATACCAAGGTCCACTCGACCTAAACCAAAGTATACTCAAACTTGAGCAAATACTGTACTAACCGATTGCAACTTGTAAGACCTAACAAGCCTATAATACCGATTTCAACTTCGCTTCTAAGCAACAAAGGAAGCAGACAAAGACGATCGGCCCCCAATGTGGCAATTCACTTTGCCACATGCACTTCCAACTATCAACGTTCGTACGCCACTCCCATAACGTGACTTACTATAATCGGGACAATTCGTTTTGAATACTCCTTTTGTGATACTATCTTTGCTTTTAGCTTTCATGAAGATTTCTTCAATAATGGCCACATGCCATCTTTATGCATCACCACTACTTTGTCCTTATCTTTCCCGCATCCATAATTTGCCTAACTTGCATTTCTTCACGCATTATGCATTCTGGCCATGCCCAAATCCCATTTGGTGCATGCTACTATTACATACATGCTATGCCAATTAGCACTCAAATCTTGACACAAACATGTGCACCTTTGCACAACTGGAACAGACTTTACTTGGTGATTCTGAGCATCACCATAAAGCTCAGCAAAGTCATGTCACTCAATGACTTCCGCGGATAAACACTCTTGGACAATCTTAACAAGGCCATAATTCTCTTGCAAATGAGGCGCCACTGCCTACATTCCATGAAGCAAGAATACCACATTCTTCTTCAAACTTGGAACCCATTTTACTGCCCATGCACAACTGGTTACTCTTGTCTTTCCCCTTTTCCAAAATCAACTTCGGTAGCAACAATTGTTGATTTACAGTCGACAAGAACATCCGCTTGTGGTTTTGATCAAATGCAGGTATTTGGACACCCTTGTCCAAGCATACTGATCCCACTCATAAACCTGTGCAAGCACACTTTGTGCTCATCTAGCATCAACGAAGAACTCTTTGCAAAACGCAAGACCGTGTATCAGTTTTCCCTAACTTCACTTATTTCTTCAGCCTTTCCATAAGCTTTATGCTAGATAAGAATTAGCCATCCAATTAACTTCCTTCATGGCATCACATTGCCACAAACATGTTTGACCCGCAGACTGAGACTTTGCATTACCACCAAGGTACATGCATTCGAGAGATAACTTTAATCTTCCATCAACTGGCTACAATTAAAACGCCTTCAATCTATCACATAGACATGTTCTTTATCTTCTTTTCCACTGCAAAGACCATCAACTTCTTTGTATTCGGAATTTCCCTAAAATTCCATTTACAACTTGTAATGTACTCAAGCATCGATAATACTACGAAAAGAATGCATTCCAAATGCATAATCTTGTATACTTGTGAGAAACATAGACTTTAAACACTGACGTTCACTATAGAAAGCCGCATACTCTTAGTTTTGTCATGCAATCACTTGAAAACACGGTTTTCAATGATTCTTATGCGTTCACCTAACACTTTGTTCGGGAATTTTGACACATTTGTCATAAACTTTCGCCTTTACTACTTCAAGATTCAAGTTCATTCCAATTGATCTTTCCGCGAGATCAACTTTTCAGTCTCCATACTAGTGAAACCCAAACAATTCTTCACTGAATTTGACAAACAAATACATTAACTTGGTAAAAGAGAAAATCAAGAATCGTGTCCCCTAACACAGGCTCGATACTATTGTCTGCACGCCCGTTTAATCGCCTAAAATTTTCTTATAACAGACTGCAATGATTGTGTTGATGAATCAACTTCACCCAAAATCATTCAGCCTTTGCATACTTGCACCAAAGCAATGCATCTGCCTTCACTCATAGGCATTTCGCAACTGAAGTCTTCTCTTCTTTCTCTCTAACTCTTCATGCCCCCATAAGCATAAGAGGTTCGCCCATGTACCAACAATTCTCACACAACATCAAAGAACATAATGAACATAAAGAATACCGCAACAAACTCCATTTTATTGCACTAAAGGAAGATTACAAAACTCGTCCATCACATGGGACTAAAACAGGCCATTCACCCTCTTGGTGAATGCACAACACTCTCTACAATCGGTGGTTCTCTCCAAACGAATAACACTCATTTACAAGGGTTATCGGCTATTTATAATGCCAAGAACCAGTATTAATCCAGTATACAACACGGTTGCCACGTCCCTGAACAACCATCTGTCCATGGTAGTTCCCTAACTGCTTGACTTTACTTTTTAATCATTAACTTTAGTGAAAACTGTTAATTGCGCCACTTGTCTTGAACAGTTTAGGACATGCCAAACTCGGTTACAAAGCTCCTTATAACGGTCTCAACTTGCTCTTCTACTTTGGCATGCATGTGATGCACACACTCTTCGCATCTGGCACTTGCACTCAAGTCATGCAAAGTAACTCAGCTTGCACTTCTGCCAAATACTGCTATTATGGCTTGCGTTGTGCTATTATAGCTTGCATTGTGCACTTAGCTCAATTGGATGCCAACATCCAAATATTATGCCAATTGAGTCTTGACTTGCTTAGTTCAATCTTCATGCTTCATATGCATCACTTGCATTCCTTTTGCCTGAGCAATTGATACCAATGGCGTGTTTTGCCCCCTTCCATTGTTGCATATGCATTGTCTAAGCCTTGGACAAAGCTTAGAACTATGCCATAGACCAACTCCTGGCCTATCCTTCACTCTTGCATCATCCTTGAGTTTGGGCCAACTCAATTCCACGGATATGCATCGATGCCAACATCGCATGTTGCATCTGTCAACTTTGGCCATGTCTTGCCTTTCCTTCAATGAAGCTTCATTGTGTTGGCCAATAAGCTTCATTACTTAGCCAAATGTCTTTACAATGTAGTGTTGCACTTGCACTACATTAGCCCTGTGAGTTTATGTCATTCTCGACACTTGACAGTCTATACAGTAATACCGTTATTATAGCTTGCGTTGTGCTATTATGGCTTCGCATTGCGCCATTACGGCGGAACTCTGACTTGGCCTGCAACTCTGTAACGCGTAATCATTGTGCGTCACTTGCAGTACCGTAATACCAACCATGATAGGGCGACCATGCACTGTCGAGATCGAGATCGAGAGAAAGAGAGAGAGAGAGAGAGAGAGAAAACATACTGATGCGCAGCAGATTATGCAATCAACATAACTTGAGCTTGAACGCAAATGTGACTAAATCCATATATATACATAGAAAACCCTAATTTTTAAGATCAAAACATCCACAATGGCTTTTACCTTACAAGCTCTGTACTGTATGCATCTGTCAACTAGAAGTACATTTTTCATGCAGTTAGTGACATAGATTTGATCGAAGAAAGTTTGAACTTGCGAACTTTAGTAGAATTCTGTTGTTGAAAAAGAACTTCTATACTTGACTTCACTGTTGCTTTGCTTCCATTTAGAACCTGAAGCCCCCGACTTCCGATAATCTCGGCCCCGAGTAAAGCAGACTTGGAACTCTGAACAACCTACATATCGTAAATTACCCCGTTAGAATAGCAAATCTTCAAGCTATAATTACTTCACAAGTTTACTATTTCTGATGGCATAATTTTGAACACTTGGCACTCAAATAAGGCGATAAATGGATTTTCCTAAATTTAGGAGTGTTTATATCGAAGTTTAGTTTATTATAAGATTGATTCAGAAGCAAAATCAGTTTAAAATTATTTGTTTTAAAATGAAAATGCATGAAGGTGTTATTAGAAGATACCGAAGCCAAACATCGATGACTTTTGGATAACCAATTGACCAACTTTGGACCTCTTAATCTGTCTCAAAGCTAGTACATCCTTTCCTTCAAATCTAAGGAATTCTCCAAGAAGATGTTTATTTCCCTCCAGTTCCAATCTGTACAAATGATAAAGAAGTTTATTTCTCATGCGATCATGCCAAACGTTCTAGGAAAGAAACTATTGGTAAAATGTGGAAATCTGCTAAGAAATGGATCCTTGTCTTTCCAGGTAAATCAACTTTTCAGGAAGAATGTAACTCTTACAAGTATCTTACACACCAAACAACTTCTTTGGGCATAAATACAACCACAAAAATGAAAAGAAAGCAATAGAAGTAAACAAACCTATCCCACATCGGAGTTGTGCTTAGAACAAAACTGCTGATTGAATCAATTGATCCTATCTTGATCTTATTTATTTTCTCCACGAAATGCACCCTTAATCCAACAATTCCAATCAGTAAACACACCTTTTGTTTGGCGAGGTGTTATCAATTGATCAAAGGAACAACCTCGGTGGAAAATCAACGAAAATAAAGAGCCCTAGCACATTGATATAAAAATACAAAGAACGCTTTAAAAAATGCAAAACGAGAAACCATATCAACTCGAAACCACACAAAGTTATTACTGAGAACAAACAACAACCGGAAATAAACTTAAATTGGCATTAATTATGATATCTGCAAGCCTGGGTTGCACAGATACTGGTACGGGTATCCGATTCCCGTGCATATCGAAGAATCCAATTTGGCATCTCCGAAAATGGCCGGTACGGATGGATGGATAACGGATACATAAATATTTGCAAATGCAATTTTATGGGATTCAAGAATGTATTAGACCACACAAATTCAACCTAATCCTAAAAACACGCATTGCATATATCACAACATTTCAGTCCTACATTGCTAGCAAATTTAATTTCCTCTCTCAACCCTCATTATGAGGGAGTAAACTCCTCTATTTTCTTTTTAAGTGTTTCTCCTCTTCACATGTACAAAGCACGTGAAAGCAATAGAGACCTTCAAAAAAAAACTGAAGAAAAAACCTTTAGAGAAACTAATAAATTTTTGATAGGCCTTTTGGGAATATCTGAGGGTATCGTATCCGATTCGGGTACGTACATAATCCTGAGGTATCGTCTCAACCCAGGAAAGTGCAAGCTAATTAGACTTTAATATCATTGAATTGTATTTTCAAGTATTAAAAGGATGAGGGAAACTCATTTCTCTTAAGTTCTAATTCTCGTTATTTTCAATTTTTTTCCCATGTCTAAAATATTTTCCAATTACTTTCTAGCTTAGGCAAGCAGTTAGACGTGAAACTATGAATTGCATATTTACACCTCGTACACCCTTGAATTTCAACTAACTACCAAAACAAAATCTATCAAAAATTCAGATATTAGAAAGTGGAATTCAAATACACTGGAAGCACTACACAGTACCAAAAGCTTTAGAAAAGATAAAGATACAACGAACAAACCTGCAGCTGGGGTTTGAGAGGACAACTCTACAAGTTACATATCCCTTTGGCAGTTCAACTCCTCTTTGTTCAAAGTATGATTCAAGAATTTCAACTTGCCTTTCAGCCTCCGCCACCTTAAATTCGAACAATCATAGATTCATCAATGCACTTTAAAAACCTTCAATCCCTTAACAAGAAAATCCATACAATCCATACATATTTCGATAAAAACATTCCCTAATTTTGGTTACACTTACAGGATTTGGATGCTTCTCTACTTTTGGTTGTTTCTCACCTCCAGCACAAAGCCAACTACCATCTGAATCAATCTTTACATACCCAGAAAAGTTCTTAACATTGATCAACACAAATTTTATGTGAGACAATAAACAAGATCACTCCAGTTTAACTTATAGAAAAACATCCTAGAACAACAATTGGAGAAAACAAAACAAAACAAAACCTAATTTCTACATGAAACTTACTCTTTGGTGACAACAACCATATCAATGTTTTGTCTAGAACCATTATCATGATCAGGAATTCGAAGTCCCAAGTATAATTTCCCCCCCATATACTTTCTCAGCTCTAACAAAAACCCCAAAATCCAATATCAGCGAATTCTCACTCACAATTTCCAAATTTTAAAATTAAAGAAAATTAGGGTTTTAAAACAGACCTCTCTCCCACCAGAAATTTAGCGTCGGTGTCATTAGTTTCATCTTCTAAAATATCATCATCATCATCGTATAAAAATCGCCTGAATAAACGATGATTCCCGCAGCGGTCGAATTTGGCGTTAGCGTGATCGAATTTAGCGTTGGTGTCGTTTCTTTCAGTTTCTAAAACAGGATCATCATGAACTCCTGATAGGGTGTAGAATACATCCTATTTACTATCTATTGTTTATGCTTTCTTTGCTATTTTTCTTGTAAATTATGTATTTTACGCTTGTTTTGAGTTTTGTAGCTACTTTGGAGTCACACGGAGGAAAAGAAGAAGAAGTTACTCTATTTGAGCCAAAAGGGCAAAATTGTCATTTCATGGCGATCACTATCCTGAGCTGACCAAAGTTAAGGGGTCACCAACCCGGTAGCCCTTATCCAAACGTAGTGCTATTATCACCGGGTAAAATGGATGGGTTATGTCCATGGATGTGAAGCCCAAACCCATAGACCCACACTGCAGGATCCATGCCCGAATCCGCCCCATTTAACCTAACCCTAAAATCGAGAAAGGGTTGTCTTTCTCTCTTATCAATCATTTCATTTATTCCTACGCCCGGTTGAGAGAGAAGCGGCCATTCTTCTTTGCCAATTTCAAGAAATTGAGAAGGAGATGAAGGAATCGAGAATCGATGCTTAATTGGTTCGGGTAGAGTGGGTTTGATGGTGTTTGGTCAAAAGTAGAGACGAGGAAGAAATTAAAGTGAGAGGTTGAATCTAAAAGAAATCAAGAACCAATTTGTGCCAGGGCTTGAGAAATTAGGTTCTGTTCAGGATGAGCGGAATCACAAAGAGATTATGGTTGATTTGATGAAAGATACGGGGAGATGGGGTTTGTAAATTAATCTGATGTTATTGACGGGGTTCGTGGCTTAATGGAATCGCAAATGGGGTTGAGTTGAGGATATATGAAAGCTGAAATTGGAATGAGTTCTGCTGATGATTGATTACAGGTTCGATGGAGTGAGTAATGGGTTGTCATGGTGCCGCTAAGCAAGGATTAAGATAGCGTGGTAACGGAGCTAGTTTTAGTGGTGACCAGATGGGTTACCGAAAGCTAAACTGTAGAATGTAAGAAGGGAAGAGTGATGTTTGTGCAACGATGGGTTGCAGTGATGAGCAAAACATGGAGATGGAATTTGAGTTCAACGAGAGAAGTTGGGTTGCTCTCGAGTTTGTTGGCTTGAGTTCGGTGATGGGATTTCTTTTGGAATCGATCTCGATGATCTTTGTTGGGTTTCGAATATAAAAACGCAGTCGGCCATTAGCATTCTCGGAGATGGAGTCCGGTTTTGATTAAGAATACAAAGA